>ML335136.1:0-138014 GCA_005239505.1 Nicotiana paniculata | reverse complement strand
ATCCTATATTACTTGTCGACCACGTACACTTGCGTGTGCATTGGGAAATCAACCAACAGATATGCACGGTCCACAAAAATAGTATTGCCAACCGGAGTCGACACATGAACAAATGTAGCTAAGGACTCACGGGGCATACCTAGAAAATGGGCAAAACATGAAGAATCATAGGAATATGTAGAACCAGGGTCAAATAAAACCAAAGCAACTCGGCAACAGACTGAGACAATACTTGCGATCACTACATCAGAGGCTATAGCATCTGGCTGAGCTGGAAAGGCATACATACGGGCGTGACCTCCACCTGCTCAACCTCCCCCTCTAGGGCGGCCTCTAGCTGACTGACTACCACCCTGGCTGCCTGGGTGGGTGGTGAAGTAATTGGAGCTGATGTCGAAAGCTGGCTCCTCAGCTGAGATGGACCTCCAAGAAGATGAGGACACTTCCTCCTCATGTTCCCGAACTCTCCAAACTCATAACAAATCCCTGGAGATGGAGACTGGGACTGGAATGAACCCCTGGCACCAGAATGACCACTAGGATAACCATGCATAGAAAAACCCTGAACTGATGGTGCTCGAGCTGCACTCTGGGCTAGAAGGGCACCGAATGAATAATGGCCTGGCCGAAAACAGCGGGGACCTTGCCCCGAAGATGCACCACTATAGGTTGGGCGGCCTGACCGAGGAGGCCTGAATGATCAGCATCTACCATGTTGAATCTTCCCACTGGAAGGAGCATCACTAGAACCACCCGATCCACGAGGCCTCTTGGCCTCCCTCTCTACCCGCTCCTGGCGGCGAACTGACTCAATATCTAGAGAAAAACCAACAACCTGCTCGAATATAGCATCTAATACTATCTCCCATGCAATGAAAAGGCGGAGCTGATAAGTGAGTCCATCCACAAACCTCCTAGTCCTCTCCCTATCAGTAGGGACCAACTCGGTGGCATGACGATCCAACTCGAAAACCGCATCTCATACTGCATCACTGATACCTCCCCCTGACGCAGCTGCTCAACAAGCTTGCATTGCTCATCCCTGTGAGACTGGGGTACATACATCTCCAAGAAGATAGTGGAGAACTACTACCAGGCAAGGGGTGCTGAACCAACATGCCTACGCCTCTCAAAAGACTACCGCCAAGTGAAAGCAGCAGCAGAAAACTGAAAAGTAGCAAATGAGACCCCACTGGTCTCCAAAATCCAACCAGTACGCAACATTCTCTGGCACTTATCTAGAAAACCCTGATCATCCTTGCCCTCAGCACCACTGAATGTCGGAGGCTATAGTCTATTAAATCTCTCCATCCTACGCTGCTCGTCGTCTGGCATAGTTGGGACCACGAAGTCCTGAACTAGAGCAACCGGCTGGGCTGGAACCGCCCCGGTGTCTGCTGGCCCTGAGTAGCCTGCTCAGGTGTCCGGGCAACTTGAGTCTAACTGCCTCCCCCGTCCTGAGAAGTAGGGGCAACTGCCTGAGCAAGGGTGGTACACACCGTCAAGATCTGAGCTAAGGTCTCCTGAAGACCAAGAATAACAATAGGCACTGTCGGTGCCTGAGCCTGTCCCGCTGGAGCATCTGCGGCAAGAACCTGATTCTGAATAGTAGGGGGATCAATTGATATTTCCCTAGCTGCCGCACGGGCTGTCCCTTACCTCTACCACGGCCTCGACCGTGGCCTCGACCCCTTGCTAGTCTAGCTAGTGCCTGAGGACCCTGATCGGGAGCGCGAGACCTCACCATCTGTGAGAGAATGAAACAATAGAATTTTAGATTTCTAGAACCAATCAAATGGCACAATAGAATTAAAGAAAATGGAGATTGTTCCTAAGGTTCTTTAGCATCTAGAAGATAACTATAGATGTCTCTGTACCGATCCGCAAGACTTTACTAAACATGCTCATGACCGTCGAGTCCTATGTAACCTAGGCTCTAATAGCGTCTATCATGGAACTAGCCTAGCCAACCATTTCATACTATCCAAATATATCATAATATCCCAAAATTTAGGAGATTTTAAAATGGCAGACTGAGATGTAAAAAAATACACACTTCCCCAAAACCTGGAGTCAACTGTCGTGAGCATCTAAGACTGAAAATATAAGGTACAACATAGTGACTTGCTACAACAAAAGTCTGAGGTACAGAATACCAAAATAAACTATGATCTGAGGGAAGGAAAAGAGGTGAGCTAGGGACGCTGAGCAGCTACCTCAATCCTCGAACAACTCCAAGCTCATCCGGAAATCAACTAGTGAGATGGTCTGGTACCTGGATCTGCACACAGAGGTGAAGGGAGTAACGTGAGTACACCAACTTAGTAAGTAATTATTGTAACTAAAAACTTGAGTGTAGTGACAAGCATTTAAATCATGTAAATCCATATAATGAATAACAGTGGAAATGAATAAATCAAGTCAGGAATTAAACAATTTCGAATATTTCATGAAACTCCAGTTTCCATGTAAAAAAACTCGTATAAAAACATTTATCCAACATTTATTATCATAGGTTCTGTGTAAAGAAAAGTGAAAACAACATTCTCATAAGATTTAAGCCCCTCGGGCATAGTATCACTCACAATAAAGCTTCTCAGGCAAGCCTCTCAGTCATTCGTCACTCCACTATCAGTATCTCATGCTCTCACATAACACTCATACTCAACAAGTAGCATGAACACACACAAATGATGTAGTGGGCAGCCCCCTCCACTACATATATATATATATACTGCTGCGGCGTGCAGCCCGATCCATATATATAACAATATTGTTGCGACATGTAGCCCGATCCATATAATAGTCGATTGCGCTCACTGGGGATGTACAGACTCCTGGAGGGGCTTCTTCGGCCCAAGCGCTATATCTGCTACGGCGTGTAGCCCGATCCAATATGTATATTGATGTGTCGTGCAGCCCGATCCATATATAACATATGCTATATCTGCTGCGGCGTGTAGCCCGATCCAATATGTATATTGATGTGTCGTGCAGCCCGATCCATATATAACATATGCTATATCTGCTGCGGCGTGTAGCCCGATCCAATATGTATATTGATGTGTCGTGCAGCCCGATCCATATATAACATATGCTATATCTGCTGCGGCGTGTAGCCCGATCCAATATGTATATTGATGTGTCGTGCAGCCCGATCCATATATAACATATGCTATATCTGCTGCGGCGTGTAGCCCGATCCAATATGTATATTGATGTGTCGTGCAGCCCGATCCATATATAACATATATATTGATGCGGCATGCAGCCCGACCCACATATAATATATAACATATATATTGTTGCGTCGTGCAGCTCGTCCCATAACTATCTTCACATACTCGGTGTTCGGCCTAACACATATATACTATTGCGACGTGCATCCTGATCCATAGCTATCCTCACATACTCGGCTCTCGGCCTAACTAACTCACCCTCACAAGCCACTTGGGCAATTCATCTCAGCTCACGGGACTCAGCCCAGAATACTTTTTAGAGTTTTCAAAGTAGTGTTATAATAGTGAAAATAACAACAAGTAGGAAACATGACTGAGTTCACAATTGTTCTAACAGAATAGTGGTACAATAGTGTAAAAGTACCCCTGAGGGTCTAAACAGATCGGCACAAGGCCCCAAACATGGCTCACAACTCATAAACAATTATAAACTCCTGAAAGACAGGATGTCGTAAGGTTTCAAATCGAATACGCAGCTTAATAGTCACTACGGGACGGACTAAGTCACAATCCTTATCGGTGCACGCCCCCACGCTCGTCACCTAGCGTGTGCGTCACCTCATTTATCAACACAATATCAAATAACGGGTGCCATACCCTCACGTTTAGAGTTACAATCGTTACTTACCTCAAAATAGCCCAAAAGATACTCCGCGATGCGCTTGCCCCTCGAATTGGCTCCCAAATGCTCTGAATCTAACAAAAATCAGATTAAGATCATCAATATATGCTAACGGAACAAAACCCAATCGGAAGATATAAATTTTAACACAATTCTCGAAATTCGGCCAAACCCAAGCCGCGGGCCCATGTCTCGAAATTCAATAAAATTTACGCCACTAGAATCCTCATCCTCCCACGATTATATACATACCAAAAACTCCACAATCGGACCATAATTTCCCACTCAAATCACCAAAAGAATTCCCAAATTTCCTCCCCATTTTTCCCAACTTTTTCCAATTTAATTCCTCAAATTACAAGCCTAATCCGTTACAAAATAACACAGAAACGAGTTTTATGATTCGAGAACATACCTCCACTGAAGACCTTCAAATTCCCCCTTCAATTTGATGTCAAACAAGCTTAACCTGCATGCAACAATGGAAAAAATGAAAAAATATTCGCGGAGGCACCTATTTACACTGTTCTGCCCATTTAATCCGCACCTGCGGACAATCATTCGCACTTGCGGACCCGCACCTGCGGTCCCAGGTGCGCACCTGTGAAATCCCACTAACAGTCCAATTCTCGCACCTGCGAGTCCTTTTTCGCACCTGCGGCTCCCCATCCGCAGGTGCGACCACACCAGTAAATTCACACCAGCAACTATTTTGGTGCAAATTCTTAAGTCCAATCCTCCCTTAACCATCCGAAATAAATCCTGAGCCCCTCAGGGCCCAAACAAAACATACCAACAAAACCCTATAGCATCATTCAAACTTAGTCGAGCCTTCAAAACACCAAAAGCAACACAAAAACACCAAAATTACATCAAATTCAAGCCTATGAACTTTAAAACTTCTAAATCCCGCTAGTGATGCTGAAACCAACAAATACACATCCGATTGACCTGAAAAATTGTACGCATACCCAAAATGACATTACAAACCTGCTCCAACCGTCGGAATTCCATTCCGACCCCTAAAACCTATTTTCTACTGCCGACCAGAAAACACCAAAAACTAACCTTTGCCAATTCCTGCCTAATTCTACACCGGATATGAAAACTTCATTCTGAACACACTCTTAAGTCCCAAATCGACTAACAAAGCTATTTGAGCCATAAAATCCTGATTCCGAGGTCATTTACCAATAAGCCAACTCCTACGTCACTTTTCAACTATTAAGCTAATTAAGGAGACTAAGTGTCTCTGTTCTCACCACGACCACTCCGAACCCGAACCAACCGACCCACCACAACATAAACAAGCTAAGAAACATATGATGAATCATAAATGGGGGAAACAGGAGCTAATATCACGAAACAACCGGCCGGGTCGTTACAGCTTACCAACACTTTAGGGATGAATTTGTTTGAATAAAATCGCCTCTAGGTCTTCTTAGTTCAAAAATATGGAGAAAATAAGGATGGGGTTCTTATTAAGTGAACCCACTGCCCGACCCTCACACATGCGGTGCTTGGGTCGCACCTACTATAATTCCATGTGCGGAAAGCTACCGCTTCTGCGGAAATGGACCATCTCAAAGCCTACCCGAAACTCACCCGACCCCTCGGGGCACTAAACTGAACATGCACGGAAGTCTAAAAATATCATACGGACTTACTCGTGCGATCAAATCAAAAAAATAACATTTAATAACCATGGATTTAACCTCAAAACTCATCATTTTTCTCAAGAACGCTCAAATTTCATTATTTCTCAATCGTACATCAGAATCACGTCAAATCAACTCTGATTATTACCAAATTTCACATATAGGATGTAAAAATCATAACGAACCTGTATCCAATTCTGAAACAAAATACAGGCTCGATACCAACTGTTTCAAATCTTAATTAATTTATTTATTTCATTAAGAATCCAGCAAAACAATTTCTTAAAAAAATGATTTCTAAGGCTAGGGACCTCGGAATTCAGTTCCGGACATACGTCCAAGTCCCATATTTTATTGCGCACCTCACGAGATTTTCGGAACACATATATGGGTCCGTTCACTAAAAATTTTGAACAAAGTCAACTAAAACCAAGTTTTAAATTCCAAAAATTACTATTTCTTATATTTTCACATAAAAGCTTTCCGGTTTCACGCTCGGATTGTGCACGCAAATTGAGGTAGTTAAAATTAATATTTTTATAGCTAATGAGCCTGTAATAGACTATTATTTTATAAGATGACCCTTTGGTTCATCACAGTTACCCCTCCAGAGTTCACAGTTACAGAGTGGTATGCTCAGGCAGAGTATGGCACTGTGTGCCTGCCACGCCTTTTTAGGATTGAGGCGTCATAGGGGAATAGTATTAGATACAGAAACAAGAAAGGAAGAAAATCGGGAACAATAATGGCTAATCGAGATTGGAGACTGCATGGCCAGCCGCGTAAAAACAAGTTTTACAAGTTCGCCACATGTATTGGAAGTTTCTTTTTTTTCAACAAACAAATGCTTATGTACTTTTAAAGATAGAAGGAATAAAATAAATTCCTTGTCACGCCCCGACCTCGGGGAGCACGACCAACGCTAAACTGAGATGCCACGGTCAAGCTAGCATGTTGGATGTTTTCTACCCGCACTTAATCAATCACAATATAATAACAAATAACAAGAGATAAGCATGAGAAGGCTAAAATTTTCCCCATTCTTTTCCACTACTCAAGGAGATTCATTTTAAAATTTCAAAAATATTACAAGTTCATAATTACGAGGAAAAATATATTTTCCAAATACAAACACTTCTAGTTCATTACCCAACATCGTACACCACCCACAACATGACTATGGAGCCTTTATGTATAACAAAAGAGTAGTATGGAAGTGTCGACGACATCGCCCCAACTATACCTCAAAACACAAAGAACAACATCAAGTGACATCATGCCCGAAATAGAGTAGGGCTCACTAAAACCTGTTGAATAGGGAGTAACTACTAACGAGGACAAAAGTTTTCCACTGGTGAACCACCTGCATCCATTGAAGATGCAGCGCCCCCGGACAAGGGACGTTAGTACATATAGAATAGTACTAGTATGTAAAACTAAATGTCCTTTTCGAAATAGAATGTCAATATAAGAAAGGGAAAACCATGGAAATAGCAAGCAATGATCAATGATATCCAAATGCCAAATTAAAACATAACACTTTTCAAAATACGGAGATAATACTGTGAAGATGACAATAAAAATATGAAGATAATATTATTTTTGGTTGGGAGATATTTTGTGCCGATATACCACTATGAATTTAGAACGGAGTTCGATCACGACCCGATCGGCTAAGTCGTCTCACCAGAGACATCCAATCAAAATCAAAACACCACCATGTGTGTGGCATTGCATCTGATCTCGGCCTGATCGGCTGAGCGGTCTCACCACAATTCTGTATGGGTCGACATCACATTCTGCTATCAATCATCTCATCCCAATTAAGGGAAAGAATTTCATCCCATCAGCATGGGAATTTACCCCTCAATCACTCATACACAGACACATGTAGTTTTGGGGTTCGGTTGTTTCCACTTACCCTTCCTCGGTGACTAATGATCCTCTCATAAACAGTTTTTTGATTTGCATACAAGGGAAATAGAACTACAGTTGCATTGACATCATAACCTTTCACACCGTATATGGCTTCATTAGTACTTTCAACCACTTACAACATTATTATTTCATTGGCTCTCTTGGACATACATGTGATTCTTCATTCATGGCACGATGGACGTATTTCATATTTCACACTTTCATATATTTACGTTAAAGGGTCATCATCATAAGCGTCAACATATAAAATATTTCGAGAATCACAACTTTAAATTCATTAGTAATGAAGGCTTTAAACACAATAGATTGCTTTCCAAGAAATTGAGTAAAATGATTGTAAATCCAACTTCCAGTTAAGATCATAAACGAGCAAAATACCATTTATTCTTGAAATACTTTTCCCCAAAAGGGCAATTCACAATTTCAACACATGAGTATGTAAGAGCTCAAAATACATTAGAAATATTTACTAAGCATAGCATTAGTTGAAACAACCACATTTAGGCATGACTTGAGTACATAAGCTTTCAGGAAAATTTATTTTCGAAGTCAATTTTAAACAGTTAAATAAAGTCTCATTTCATAACCTTTCTCACATCATTTTATTTTATTGGCACTACTGGCCACAAGTATAACATCCATTCTTGGCACGGAGGCCACACTCAACTCACTTATTTCACTTTCAAGCATCTTTATAGATTATCAACAATATGAGCATTCCAAATCAAGGCTTTAAGTGTATATATGAGCAATAGGAATTATAGACGCATTGAGTATTCTTTCCAAGTTATGCATAATGGACTTTCATTTGAAACGTGAATTGAAGTTATAGCACTTTAACACATAAATAAAACTTGAACACATTCCCGAAGGAGATCATGATGAGATAGGAGTAATTGGAACACATTTTGAGTACATATATCTTTCGAAACTTCGCTTACTCGGGATAATAAAATTTATTGGGAACAAGTCGGAACATGAGGATAAGGGACTTGAGCCAACCATACTTGAAACTTACGGGAACATCATGCAATTCAATTCTAAGAGAGTAGTTTAGCCAACATACCTTGCTTTGAGATTTCCTTAAATTACTACAATGTTCCGAAAATCCTAGAAATCCCAATCTAGTTTGAGACATAACAAAATTAAACACAAAATATGAAGAGATTCATGGTTTCATCTCATTTGAGTATTTTATCAAACACTAGGTGTGCAATTTTGACCACAAGGTTCTTCTACAAGTTTTCCTTCACTCCACAACCCATTCAATACCAAGAGTTTACTCATGTTAGCTCAATTACCTTCCCACCTTCCTTATAGCTACATGCATGCATAAATAACAACTCTCATGCCTAATAATCACACTCCCCATTACCCATCTTCTACCCAAACTCAAAATTGATGACTAGGGTTAGAACCTTACCTCTTGGGTGATGATCTTGTGAGATTTTCCTTGATTCTTGAATATTGGGGCAAGAATGGATGAGTAGAATTGATAGGTCTTCTCCCTCTCTCTCTCAATGTTACTCTAACTTTTCTCTAAAAATATCAGATTTTTTCCTTCAAAACGAGTCCCAAAGGATATTAATCAAAATGGGATCGTGTAAGAAAATTTCCAAAAATGATCCCCGAAGTCAATTATGTGGTAGCAGAACGGATATGTGGCCAACGGAATCAATATGTGGCTAGCAGAATGGCCACAAAATAGTACGTCAATTACATGATACAATCTCGCGGTAGCCGAATCATTATGTGGCTAGCAGAATCGTATTCAAAATTTTCCCCTTTTTCTGTTCCACTCTGCGGCGTACCTACGGTCTACGGAATAATTATAGGGTCGCATAATGGACCGTAGAAACACCATGTTATACAACAACTTACCTCTAACTCCCCAATTCATTTTACAACCCATAAAGTATGCATTGTGGCTCATTTTCTACAATCATCAAACACATTAGTCTACCTCGGCACCATAAAACCTCGGGTTCTAGGTGAAGTTTTACGGGGTCTTACAGCCTTTTTATTTTTATCTTGATTCTTTCAAAATTATGAGTTGATATAAACATTTGAAAGCTAACAATATACTTCAAATGTTTGTGTCGGAATAAATAGGAGACGTCCTCTTCAAGAGCACCGTAAACATAAAAGGGCCCTCTTTTGTGAAGCCCTTAGAATAAAGGATTGATGCTGAAAGAATTTATGCTCGGTATCAGAAATATCAGATGAAAACGCGCTTGAAGCATTAACTAAATCAATGCAAATAAAATGTATCTTGCACAACACTTAAACGAAATTCTTATTTATTTATCAAAAGTGCCAAACTCGACGAAAAGTCTGGCATAACTATAGAAGTACAAGAAAAACAACAAAATGGAAAAATCTAAGCATTATCGTCGTCGAAGTTCAGAGGGAGAGAATCATTTTTGCCCCCTTGTAGATTCTCGAATACTCCAAACCAGTGCTGGATGAGTCAGTTGTGGTAGGCTGAGTAGGGAGACATTCTCGAGCGGTTAACTCGAGTGCTCGGGCCTTGGCGATGCAATCATCAATATTAACTATGCCCGTTTTGGCCTCTTCCGGTTTTCTCCTCATATGATATATAGAATACGTCTTTTCAAATATGAGGGAATCCCTTTGGTGTGGAGATTTGCCTTAAGCCTATCAACCTCCACCTAAATGTTGTCCCTCTCGGATTTCGTGGTATATAGGCTAAAATCAAGATAGGTGAAGTCGGTTTTGATCCATGATCTTCTTAAATCTCTCCTCCATTCTGTCCATCTTCTCTTCCACGGCATTAGCCTCATCGGTTTAGGAGCTCAAGGTTGCCTCCAAGTTATTCACTTGTTCAATGAAGGCATACTCGTGCTCAGCAGCAGCAAGCGCGTCATCTTGAAGCTCAGCCCACTTAGTCTTAGCATCTTGGAACTGTGCATGCAATTAAGTGGCTTCTTGGCTGTGGGCCATCGATTCTTGCTCACTCTTCTACAATTGGGCTTCGAGTTGGCCTACCTCAACAGCTTTTGCCTCCAGCACTGGGTGGCGCGCAACAAGTTGATCCCTTTTCAGCTAATTTTTTATCCCATTCAGAGGCAAGTCCTTTTCTTTTAGGAATCAATGTCTGAAAGCCCTCGGAAGAAAGAAAGTTGGCATGTAAAGAAGAATGTAAAAGTTAGAAATCCCGTTATAATAGATAAATATAGAACAAGGGATAAGAGGGAAAATACAGTACCCCTGCCGCATCATGCATTGCATTGTTCAACAAACACTCCCCCCAAAGGGAGTGTATCTTCTTCTTATATTTCTCTAAAGCCAGCGCCTTCAGGTGGTTAGCAGGCTCCACCGATCGGGAAAGAATATGGCACTCCTCCTCCCTCAAGTATTAGGGAAAGGGGTGAGTAATTGTGCCTCGAATTCCCATTGTTATCTTTCACCGGTGGAAGAGATACAGTGGGTGTTGGTGGTGAAGGTGCAGCTGGTGTAAAGGGGCGTGAAGTTGTTTGCGTTAATGGGTTACAAGTAGCTACAATGTGAGCGGCGCTGATTATTGGTTTCTCGTTGATCGAAGGCAGAAGAGGCCTGGAATCCAACCTCCTAGGACCATAAATAGCAACAGGGTCGGAAAAGCTAGAATCGACATCCTCTATTATCTCCATTTCACCCCAAAGTGCTCATACCTCACCTTCGGTTGTGGTTTGAAGCTCTCCCGACTGAGCATTCAGTTAGCTAAATTCTCCTTTGAAGGGAAGCCTCTTCATCACTAGCTTCCCCTTCATCTTCAATGACCATTGTGACCGTGGTCGGCTCGGTCGTGGACTTTTCTATATTCTTTTTTTTCCCAACTAAGGAAGAATGCGGTTTTTTTTTACTTGTTCTCTGGCTGGGGACTCCGGGAGGAAGAACCATTATCGGGGGCTGATCTGAGGGCACTGCTTTGGGCAAGGATAATTTTTAGCATCCTCATAGCCTCTGCGGGGTCAGCCAAAATATCCACCTCGGAGCAGGTGAAAAAGCCTTGCGGGAGTTCTAAATCAAGCAAAAAATGGAGTTAGCGAAGGTTACTTATTTTCATACAAAGATGAAAGGAAAAAGGACTCTATTTACCATGGTTCTTGGCCATCCACCCATACTTGGGGGTCATTTCCTTCCACTGGTGGGTTTCTGGCGTCGTAATATCCATAAGCTTCTGAACCCACTTGTCCAGGCCATGAACCCGTGGTGGTGTCTACTGGGTAGCTAAAACAACAAAAATAAAGAGGTCAACAATGACGGGAAATGGCCTTTTTACAAAGGAAAGAGATGAATAAATTAAAAACTTATATGAACGATTCCATGATTCAGAAAAAGATGGAGTTGTGACCGGGATGATATCCCTATTAGAAATGATGAGAAATCGCTCCATCCATCCATAGTCATTATTATCATCCACGATGGTGAGAAAAGCGTGATGGCCACGTTTGCTGAATTACTCCCTAATTGAAGATATTGGGGGAGTAGAGACTCATTATGTGTGCCAGGGTTACGGTTTTCCTAGTCTCCGTGCACAACCGGCATAGAAAAATTATTTTTGCAATATAGATGGGCCTACTTGTGCCAAGTAGACCTGGTACCGGTGGCAGAACACCAAAATCACGGGGCCGAGCCCTTCGCTCAAGGAAAATGGGCCCAAAGTGAAGAGATACGTAAATACATGCGTAAAACCTTCCAAGGTGAAGGTAACCCGCTAAATCAAATCCGGAGCAAGGATGTTAAGATATAGGCAATTGCAGTCCTCTTTCAAATTAGGAATACTTGAAGGGCGAATAGAGGAAGGGTACCTGCTAACTGCCCAAGTCCATGGGGATGTGGATGGGAACTTCTCTTAGAAGTCATTTACGATACTCAATTGCTTGGGTATAATGGTGCTTAACGTGGGAGGATCAGTGTCAACATCACTTCTTTGTCTTTGTTTTCTTTGGGCCTCCACCGAAGACAAGACTAGGGTTTATATAAGATTCGGCAGAAAAAGCCATGCTAATGGAAGGGAAGTAAAATTTTAGAGAAAGTTAGAGAGGATGAAAGCTTTTCTAATCAGGAGAAGCTTGAGTGTAAAGAAGATGATAAAGTTATTAAAATTTCGGAAGTGAAAGAGGTAAAATGATGAGTATAAGTAAAGATATAGACGGCAAAAATCGTGGTCATGATTACCTCGAGAACCAGAGAAAATATTGTTGAATCGTGAGCAAACACGTGTTTGGGGTATTAAATGTGAGAAGACGTGCGTCATTTCAAGCGCCAGAGACTGTTCATAAGAATTCCCACAAAGAAAGGGATCTTCACCAACTTCCTGATGACACAAAGTTATGCCACCGGAAAGCAGGGGGGCTATCTGTATAGGGTAAAATGGTCCATAATAAATGATCAAATGATATGCCACATGGAACAGAAGATAGGTAAAAGGTGAATCACGTGACAACCAGCACCGGGAACAATAACTGCAGTTGGTACTGGATAAACCCCGAAAGGAGCCTGGTCAATGGGAGCAGTTCGAATGTTTTCCATCAGATATCATTCAATGAAGAATATTTCCTAACATTAAATTGCTATCCCCTATAGAGAATATTTCCATGCATGGTTTGCCATCACATATTCATCAACAGCCCTTTATTGTCATTTAAGAGGGGCTTGATCTTAAGATCTTGTTTCCCTAGGTATAGTTATAAATAGTAGGCTCAACATCCATTATAAGACAAGAAATTCTTGGCAAAACTTATGACGTATTACAGTTTTTCTCTTAATTAAAATAACTTCATTTTCTTTCAATATTATTCTTATTTCTGTCTTCAGAGATGTTGTTCCTAGAGCCAGACTTGCCATCTTCTTCAATCTTAATTGCTAAGTCTTACTTTTAATCTTGTTTATTTACTATTTTTTCGATCAATTCAGTTCGCTTGTCTATAAACCACATAATAAATTCAACTGTACCGCTTTACTGGTAAGAATTATCTGTTTTGCAAGGATTATAATTATAATATTCTGTTAAAATTTATAGACCAAGATAGGATTGTCCGACAAATTATGTAAGAGTTCACTTTGAAACGCCTGCAGTTATTCTTGAGCTTGACTAAATAAACTATGTATATGTGCGTGTGATGAGTAATTACCACCTCATATTGAGGCTATTCCTATGATTTCATGAACTTGAGTTGCTATCAGTAAGATACTGATTTGGGTTAGAAGAACTCTTACATCACTCGCCCGTTTAACTTATTTTATAATGAAGAACTCTCATTTTACCAGCCATTTAACAGATGGAACCAGACTAATCTATTTTATCAAAGAAATTCTACAACTATAAAAAAGAACCTGTAGGTTACCAAATTTTTTGTTGGGTCCAAACACACACGCAAGTATACGCGGTCAACAAGTAATAAAGTGATGAGAAAGTATCGTTCTCACAAGGATTATGATCAACTATTGTCCCATCTAAACTATTTAAACATTTGTTGCTCAAGTGGTTTTGAAGAAAATGATATTGATTTTTATTAACTAAATTACTACGAAACTAATAAGTAATTAAGAAAATTAGATTGCAAGTACAGTAACCAAACATGTAGGAGTGAATTTAATATGATGGAAATATTCACGTATTACAAGATTAATATCTCTCCTATCGAGTTGTTTTCGTTGATTTACGCACTTGATTTATTTAATTTGTTGATTAGCAGGGTTAATTATGCTCTCGAAGTTCTTTCAATGCTTCGCTCGTCTATTCAATCCAACCTAATACTATACGTCTGTAGAATTTGAATTAAAGAGAATGCATGTGTATTCCTAAAAAAATAACCAAGTAAGGCAACTAGAATATTTCTATCCTAGTCGTGAATCTATTCTCCGATGCTTAGATTCAAGAACTTACTATGTTTAATCATATATGCAATCTATAGTTCTCACTTTTGAATTCCACAATAAATTCATAGATAGTACTTTATTGTCAGCTACGCAATAGAGTAATTAAGTGTCAGATTAAATAAACAAATTAATATGATAAACCACACAAAACAATCAATTGTCAAACTACAATAGTCAATAACGACCCATAACCCCAGAATAATGAGGTTCTTAGCTAATCATGATAAAGTTAAACAATTTCATAAGTGTTGAATAGTTGAAAATACTAAGAAAGATGAAGAAAAACTGAGAATTCTTCCTCCCGAGTACTCCGGGATTGTGTTTTCCTCTCAAACTGGCATCTCCCCGTCTGAAATAGTTTTAGACTTCTTTTATACGAATTGTGGGTGTGTAGGACCGTCAAAACCTTGTCTCGAGAAAAATAGGAAAGTGGCATGTCACCGAGTGTTCAGGGTAGCGCATCACACTAGCTGTGGCGCTAGATTGTTGGCTAAAATTTCTAGATCTGTAAACTGCACCACGGTAGCACGATGCACTACCTAGGGTTCTACACTGGCCCATTTTATCATTTTGTTCACTTTTTGGTTCAAATCGTACACTTTCTTCCCACATTGCCTTCGGATTACTCCTACACATAAAAATACCACGAATTAGCACAAATTATTACATTACACATCCGAAATCTACGAAATAAGAGCGAAATACGAGGCAATGTGCACATAAATATACATACTTTAAGCCGAATATCAACACCCCACATAAAAAATCTTGCTCTCCCTCAAGCAGTGGAACTCTCAACTACACCCCAACAACTTACATATTAACTATGGAGGAGCAATTCAATTTTCAATCATACACTCTACCTTTGACTATGGTCGATACCGACAATCAAGCATGAACATACGAAATTCACATTGTTCATGTTTTAAACATACCCAAGTATAAACATTTCAATTCAACAAATTAAAACAACCTACCCATAATCACCCTACCTGAAGAGCAGACTTGCTACAACTAAGCACCCTCAACTCACGCACTCTCCCAACAAAAGAAGTTAACAACATTACCAATCTGTCATGAGATCAACTACCCTCACCAACAAACAAGAGAGTGAATATTAAAATTGTCCACACATTCAAATATCACTTTGAACATAATTTCAGGACCTCACTAACTTGCACAATATTTTTTCAATCTCTCCAAGAAATTCATGTGCATCCCATGGTCATACCATAAGCTCTCCCGTAGTGTACATCTCCACTAATCTAAGCTAGCCAAGTCTAGGATCAACTAGGATTTTATGGGTTGTAATGTAGGCTAAGGAACGGGTAAGATACATTTAGGAATAGTGACTAACCCTCGTAATCACTTTGAAACACTACGCACAAGAATCTAACATATATTCTTCTCAACCAATTCACTCGCCACAAACCATACACAACATGATCAATTAAGCACTTCTATATCCCCACTAGCACGAATTAGGAAGATTAGGAGGCTTTTGTTTTCTCTTTTTTTTTTCTTGTTGACTATCAACATTATTTGTATTTTTCCTTGCATTTGTTTCTTCTTTCCTACACACACTCCATACGTAAAGGTTCATCGGCTAGTACCTTTTTTTCACAACTTTAGTGCACCTTATAGGCTCTTCCGTGGTTCCACTCGAAAGATCGCAATCTGTTACCTTTCTTCTTTTAGCGGCTAAGTGCCTTTGGAGGTGAAGGTTCAAAAGGCTCAAGTTAAGAAAAAAATAGGGATACGACTTGTAATGTAGATGCCAGGGAAAAGGTCTATAGGCTCAAAAGGGCTAGCAATGGGAAAATTTTATTTATATGTGAAAAACACATCTATGATCGAGCAAAGAACTTCCTACATCATCTCCTATACCAACACAACTTAATGATTTTGATTCGATTAACACAGAGGGCAAGTTATAGACTATATAAGATAATACAGAATATCACAAATTCTCACACACACGTTGCACATGACTCAACCAAGACGGTAATGTTCAATCTCAAGTCGAGCAAGCACATAAAGTTGAGCATTGTAAGCAATAATGCAGTAGGTGACATACAAGTCAAACAATTGAGAACAGGTGTCACAGAGTAGGCTATTTATTTCACTTAGGCATCACAATTAAAATAATATAACAGGAAGACAAAGCGCATGTCATAGACTATGTGCCAGCACCAAAGATGTCAATAGGTATCTAGAGCACTCAGTCTTCATCCTACACTACTCCTAAAAAGATAAATTCAAAATACCGATTCAAGCTACACCCTCGAAAAAGAACCGGCGCCCAAAGAAAAACCAAGGGAATTACTACCTAACTATCCTAATAAAAGAAAAAGAAAATATTTTCGGTATTATTAATCAGACCTTAATCCCTCAAGAAAGTTGTCTAGGAGATCCATCATCAATAAAAGTCTGACTTTTTTTAATATTTTTTTTAATAAGTCTACTATTCTAAACTAGACTACTACTAACTACGGGTTCTATAAAAAACTAATGAGAAATAAAACTTTTATACAATTACACTCAGAAAGTAGTTCCCCCACCCTACACTTATATCATGCATAGATCTCAATGCATGGTTCATAGAGAAAGATATTAAAACAAATATGAGAAATACTCCCTGAAATCCTCTAGGGCCTAGCTAGAAATATGGTCTTCAATATTAAGGGTCGGGACGACCTCACACTTAAGCTCAAACATGCTCCTCAGCTTCCAACCTAATATTATACGTCTATAGAATTTGAATTAAAAAGAACACATGTGTATTCCTAAAAAAATAACCAAGTAAGGCAACTAGAATGTTTCTATCCTAATCGCGAATCTATTCTCTGATGCTTGGATTCAAGAACTTACTATATTCAATCTTATATGCAATCTATAGTTCCCACTTTTTGTAACGACCCGGCCTGTCGTTCCGTGAGACCGTTTCCCCCATTTCTGCTTTATCATATGTTTCTTAACCTATTTATATTGTGTTGGGTCGGTTGGTTCAGTTTCGGAGTGGTTGTGATGAGAACTGAGATACTTAGTCTCTTAAACTAGCTGAACAATTTGAAAAGTCAACTGGGAGTTGAGTTATTGGTAAACAACCTCGGAATGTGGATTTTATGGCTTGGATAGCTTCGTTAGGTGATTTAGGACTTAGGAGTGTGTTCGGAATAAAGTTTTGATGCCCGATGTAGAATTAGGCTTGAATTGGCGAAAGTTAGTTTTTTGGCGATTTCCGGTCGCCAGTGGAAAATAGGCTATCCGAGTCGGAATGGAATTTTGAAAGTTGGAACAGGTTCATCGGAATTCCTTTTTAACTTTTACTCACAAATCACCGAACCGACTAGTACAACCAATCTAGTTCACAATTAAACATATTCAACTCAGAATTGGAAATCATGCATACAATTTGAAATTTTTTAAGCATTTTATCGAACGCTAGGTGACCTCATTAGATTACCACTCCTTCCTTATGAATTCTACCCCAACCCTCTTCCCTTATTACTAGATTAAGAAGTTTTACTCACATGCATCCATGGGTTCGACCTCCATTTTCAAGAACCATCCTATGTGTTTTATTCTTAATTAAAATATGAGAACTTGGGGAAAAAGGGGTGAATACTCACCTCTTTGAGTGAAGAAGATAGCACCAACTCTATAGATTTCGGGCTTGAGCGACTTTGAAGAATCAAAGTTTTTTTTTATGAAGAAGAACTTTCCCTCTCAAGAACCCTCTCTCCCTTCTGTCTATTTTTTCTCAAAAATCAGTTAAAAATGAAGGGGATGGGTGATTTAATGAACTGGGGGTCGGGTTTTAAAAATTAGAAAAATAGGAGCCCGAAATCGGAGTGCGGTCAGGAAAGTGATCGCATTCCTGATATGCGGTCCACAGAATCAGCCGCAGAATGGCCCTCAAGATGGGCCAATATTTAAAACACACTGTGCAGGTATGCGACCATTATGCGGTCCGCAAGCACGTTATGCGATCGCATAGTGTGTCGAATAACCTCCATTAACAAAATCAATGGGCAAGAATGAGACAACTATGCAGTCCGCAGAACCAACATGAGATCGCTATTTGGACCGCATAGTTGTCCTCAAATTGGGCAGTGATTCTGCCCATGTATGCGACCATTATGCGGTCCGCACACACGTTATGCGATCGCATAGTGCGTCAGGGGGAGCTATCAATGATGCAGTATGGGATGCGGTTTTCGGAGTGGGCTCGTTATGCTACAGAGTTGGTTTCTACTGATAGGGAGAGGGTTAGGAAATTCGTGGATGGCATCACTTATCAGCTCCACCTATTTATGACTCGGGAGAGAATATGATATGCTACAGTCAAGAAGGTTGTTGACATTGCTCGAGATATTGAGTCGGTTCGCCGCCAAGAGCGGGAGAAGAAGGAGGTCAAGAGGCCTCGTGGTTCAGGCAATTCTAGTGGTGCTCCTTCCAGGGGGCAGTTTCAGCATGGTAGAGGTCGTTCATTCAGGCCTCCTTAGTCAGTCTGCCCAGCTTATAGTGGTGCATCTTCGGGGCATGGTCCCTGTGGTTCTCAGCCAGGCCGTACTTCATTCAGTGCCCTCCCAGCTCAGAGTGCAGCTCGAGTACAACCAGTTCAAAGTTCTTCTATGCATGAGTCTTTCACTAGTCGTTCTGGTGCTAGGGGTTTCTATCATTCCCCGACTCCGGCTCCAGGAAGATTTTTTCAGTGTGGAGAGTTCGGGCACATGTGCAGGAAGTGTCCCCTTCGTCCCGGTGGTTCTTCTCAGCAGAAGGGCCAGCCCTCGACTTAAGCTCCAGTTATTTTACCACCCGCACAGGCAGCCAGAGGTGGTAGTCAATCAGGTAGAGGCCGCCCTTGCGGGGGAGTTCGGGCAGGTGGAGGTCAGGCCCATATGTATGCATCTCCAGCAAGGCCGGATGCTATGGCCTCCGATGCAGTGACCACATGTATTGTCTCAGTTTGTTGCCGAGATGCTCTGGCTTTATTTGACCCTAGTTCTACATATTCCTATGTTTTTTAATATTTTGTCCATTTTCTGGATATTCCACAAGAGTCTTTAGTTACCTCTGTTCATGTGTCAGTTCCGGTGGGCGATATTGTGGTTGTGGACCGTGTGTATCGGTCGTGTGTGATATCTATTTGGGGCATGGAGACCCGAGTGGACCTACTGTTACTCAGCATGGTAGATTTTTATGTGATATTGGGCATGGATTGGTTATCTCCGCGGCATGCTATTCTTGATTGTCAAGCTAAGACCGTGACCATAGCTATGTCAGGATGTTTGAGGGTTGAATGGAGAGGTTCTTCTGAGTATATGCCTAGCAGGGTGATTTCCTACCTGAAGGCTCAGCACATGGTTGAGAAATGGTGTTTATCTTATCTGTCTTTTGTGAGGGATGTGAGTGGTGAGACTCCCGCTATTGATTCGATTCCTGTGGTCCGTGACTTTCCGGACGTTTTTCCTGCAGACCTGCCGGACATGCCACCTGACAGGGAAATTGATTTTGGTATAGACCTGGTGCCAGGCACCCAGCATATTTCTATTCCACCTTATTGTATCGCACCGGTGGAGCTTTAGGAATTAAAGGAGCAACTTCAGGAACTCCTAGATAAGGGGTTCATTCGGCCTATTGTGGCACCTTGGGGTGCACCGTTGTTGTTTGTAAAGAAGAATGATAGTTTTATGCGTATGTGTATTGATTATCGGCAGCTGAACATATTTACGGTGAAGAACCGCTATCCCTTGCCTCGTATAGATGACTTGTTTTATTAGTTGCAGGGTGCCAGGGTATTTTCCAAGTTATCATCTGTTGAAGATTCGGGGGCCAGACATCCCGAAGACTGCTTTCAGGACTAGATATGGACATTATGAATTCCTGGTTATGTCATTTGGGATGACCAATGCCCCAACAACCTTTATGCACTTGATGCACAATGTATTTTGGCCTTATTTTGATTCTTTCGTCATCGTGTGCATTGACGATATCTTGGTCTACTCCCGATCTCGGGAGGATCATGAGAACCATTTGAGAGTTGTGCTTCAGACCTTGAGGGAGAATAGATTGTATGTGAAATTTTCGAAGTGTGAGTTCTGGCTTGATTCGGTAGCATTCTTGGGGAACGTGGTGTCCAGTGAGGGTATTCAGGTTGATCCGAGAAGGTGGAGGCGGTGCATAGTTGGCCTAGACCGTCATCAGCTACTGAGATTCGTAGTTTCCTTGGTTTGGCAGGGTACTACCGCTGTTTCGTAGAGGGATTTTCATCAATTGCAGCACCTAAGACCAGACTGACCCAGAAGGGTGCTCAGTTCAGGTAGACTGAGGAGTGTGAGGAGAGCTTTCAGAAGCTCAAGTCAGCTTTGACTACAACTACGGTATTGATTTTGCCTACGGATTCGTGGTTCTTATACATTTTACTGTGATGCCTCGAGAGTTGGCCTTGGAGCGATTTTGATGCAGGATGGTAGGGTGATTGCCTACGCGTCCAGACAGTTGAAAGTGCACGAGAAGAATTTTCCAGTGCACGATCTTGAGGTAGCAGTTATTGTTCACTCCTTGAAGATTTGGCGTCATTATTTGTATAGAGTGCATTGTGAGATTTTCACCTGATCACCGTAGTTTGCAGCATCTGCTTAAGTAGAAGGATCTGAATTTGCGTCTGAGGAGGTGGTTGGAGCTTCTCAAGGATTATCACCGCACTATTTATATCATTCGGGGAAGGCTAATGTAGTGGGTGATTCCTTGAGTCGCAGAGCGGAGAGTTTGGGGAGTCTATCCTACCTTCCAGCCGCAGAGCGGCCATTAGGACTTGATGTTCAGTCCTTAGCGGGTCAGTTGGTGAGATTGGATCTATCAGCATCTCCGCGGGTATTGGCTTATGTAGCCTCCATGTCTTCTCTTTATGATCATATTAGAGTACGCCAGTATGATGATCCACATTTGTTTGTTCTTCAAGACAGGGTCCGTCGCGGTGATGACAGGGATGTGGTTATTGGTGAAGATGTATCAGGATCTACGACAACATTATTGGTGGAGGTGGATGAATAAGGATATTGTCGAGTTTGTGGCTCGGTGTCTCAACTGTCAGCAGGTCAAGTATGAGCACCAGAGACCAGGTGGATTGCTTCAGTGATTTGATATTCCGGAGTGGAACTGGGAGCGGATCACCATGGACATCATTGTTGGACTCCCACGGACTTCGAGGAAGTTTGATGCTATATGGGTTATTGTGGATTAGCTGACCAAGTCCGCGCACTTCATTCCTATTTATACTACTTATTCTTAGGAGCGGTTAGCTGAGATTTATATCAGGGAGATTTTCCGATTGCATGTGGTTCTAGTTTCTATAATTTCTGACAGAGGTACTCAGTTCACATCTCAGTTTTGGAGAGCCGTACATAGAGAGATGGGTACTCAGGTTGAGTTGAGCACAACGTTTCATCCTCATACCAACGGGCACTCGGAGCGTACTATTCAGATTTTGGAGGATATATTGCACGCCTGTATCATTGATTTTGGGGGTTCATGGGACCAGTTTCTACCACTCACGGAGTTTGCATATAATAATATTTATCAGTCGAGTATCTAGATGGATCTGTATGATGCTTTATATTGTAGGAGGTGTAGATCTCTGGTTGGTTGGTTTGAGCCGGGCGAGGCTAGGCTATTGGGCACAAACCTGGTTCAAGATGCGTTGGGTAAGGAAAAGTTGATTCAGGAGTGGCTTCGCACGACGCAGTCTAGGCAGAAGAGTTATGAGGATCGGAAGGTCCGGGATGTGTCTTTCATGGTTGGGGATAAGGTGCTGCTGAAGGTGTTACCCATGAAGGGTGTTATGTAGTTCGGGAAGATGGGAAAGCTGAGTCCCAGGTTCATTGGGCCATTTGAGTTGCTTCAGAGGATTGGGGAGGTGGCTTATAGACTTGCATTGCCTCCCAGCTTGGCAAGTATTCATCCGATGTTCAATGTTTCGATGCTCTGGAAGTATGTTGGTGACCCTTCTCATGTTTTGGACTTCAGCGCGATTTAACTCGAGGGTGATATGTCATATGAGGTAGAGCCAGTGGCTATTTTGGGTCGTCAGGTCAAAAAGTTGAGGTCTAAGGATATAGCTTCAGTGAAGGTTCAGTGGAGAGGGCAGCCGATGGAGGATTCCACCTGGGAGACCGAGCGGGAGATGTAGGACAGATATCCTCACTTATTCGAGAATCCAGGTATGTTTCTAGACCCGTTCGAGGATGAACGTTTGTTTAAGAGGGGGAGGATGTAACGATCCGGCCGGTCGTTCTGTGAGATCAGCCTCGTTTTCCCCCTTTCTGTTTAGTAATATTTTGCTTATCCTATTTATGTTGTGTTGGGTTAGTTGGTTCAGGTTTGGAGTGGCCGCGGTGAGAATAGACACACTTAGTATCTTAAATTAACTTAATAGATGAAAAAGTCAACTAGGAGTTGACTTACTGGTAAACGACATCGGAATGCGGATTTTATGGCTCCAATAGCTTCGTTAGATGATTTGGGACTTAAGAGTGTGTTTGGAATGAAGTTTCAATGTCCGCTGTAGAATTAGGCTTGAATTGGCGAAAGTTAGTTTTTTGGCGATTTTAGGTCGGAATGGAATTCTTGAAGTTGGAGCACGTTCGTAATTTCATTTTGGATATGTGTGCAAAATTTCAGGTCAATCGGACGTGTTTTGGTTGGTTTCGACATCATTTGCGAAATTTAGAAGTTTCAAAGTTCATAGGCTTTCATTTGATGTAATTTTGGTGTTTTTGTGTTGGTTTTGGTATGTCGAAGGCTCGACTAAGTTTGAATAAGGTAATGGGTTGTGGTGGTGTGTTTGGGTGAGGTCCCAAGGGCCTCAAGTGTTTTTTGACAGGTTAACGGATCAAGTTTGGATGTTGAAAGTTGCCAAATTTTGCTGGTGTTCTTTTCTGGTGTCCTTCTATGAGATTTCGTGGGTAAGAATGCGATCGCATAGTGTAGTTGGGGGCAGAATGGGTTTTTATGAAGTGCGATCGCGTGGATGGAGTCCGCGATCTCGTAAATTGAGTCTTGTGTGCAGTGCGATCGCGTGGGTAAGGTATGCGATCGTATAGGGTGTTCTGAGGCGCGGAGTGGGGGAGGGGGTGAGTGTTTGAGCTATGCGAACGCATGTGTTTGTATACAAAGGCATAGAGTGGGCTGGTCTGTGCATCGCGAACGCATCCCTTGAAATGCGATCCCGTAGAGGAAAATTAATTGCTGGGCAAAATGTTTTAAAGGACATTTGTGCGAGATTAGCTCATTTTTACTCCATTGTCAAGCGGGTTGAGAGCTATTTGAGAGGGTTTGAAGAAGAAATAAAAGGGGATCTCTTGGAGGTAAGGTTTCCAACTTCATAACTCATTTATATGTCGTTTTCTAAGTAATTAAACCGGAAAATTGTTCAAATTAAACCCAAATTTGGGGAAGAAAGGTGCACGGAATTTGGAATTTTCTTTTGAGGATTTGAGTGAGCAATTGTGGACCGATTTTAGTGTTCTTGGTATGTATTGAATCGTGGGAGGAAAAGGATTCTAGTGATGTAAATTTTATCCAATTCCGAGACGTGGGCCCGGGCTCATGTTTTGCCGAATTTCGAGATTTTTGGATAAATTGATAGTTTTCGATTGGGTTGTGTTTCTTTAGCATCTATTGATGATGTGAATCTGGTTTTGGTTAGATTTGGAGAAATTGGAAGCCAATTTGAGGGGCAAGAGCATCACAGATTAGTATTGTGGCCCGGTAGAGGTAAGTAATGGTTATAAATCTTGTCCTGAGGGTATGAAACCTCGAAATTCATATTTCTCACTTTTTTAAGAATGGCGCACATGTCGGATGACGAGCATGTGGCACGCACTAATTTTGGATTGGACTTGGTCCTCTCCGCTCCAACTATTGAGTTGTGTATTTTACTCTAAATCATATGTTAAATTGTGTCCTAAAGACTACTGCTATATTTGTCTATAAGCCATGTTTGGGGCTTCGTGTCGACTTGTTTAGACCGCTTGGGGGCTTTTTACTGTTATTTCCTCACTGTTGATTCATGATTTACACTCAGTCATATTGTGATTAATGTTTTCGAAACTCAGCCTTGTTTACACTATTTTAAGATATAAAATGATGTTTTGCGTCGAGTACCCCGTTTTATTGATACGCTCGAGGGGCTTCTGAGAGGTTCGGACTGAGTGAGGCCGAGGGCCTCATTTGTGAGGCTATGGTACGCCACAAGGTGGCTTGAAATTAGCGCTTGTGCTGAAGGAGCCCCTCCAGAGTATGTATACACCCCCAGTGAGCGCAAGTACCTATTTAGTGCTAGTGTTGAGTGCCGAGTGACAAGTGATTGGGAGGCATGAGTGACAGTGAGGTTGCCCGAGGGGATGATATTGAGTGGCTGTGAGGTGCTAGTGATGTTCTGCCCGAGGGGTGATTGATAATTCATGTTTTGCCCGAAGGGCTACTTATGATTTATTTCATTTTTACACTAAATCATTCGGTTATTTTTATTTCTGAAATTGTTGGAAAATATATTTTTCAAAGGATTTTTATGAAGTTGGTTTTAAGGCATGGTCATTTCTTATATCTATGTATATACTGTTGGAAAGAAAGGTTGTGCATATTGTGATTTGATGATATTAATTTTTATGTGTTTCTTGCCACTTAGACTTGATTTATTCTCATTACTACTGAGTTGGCGTACTCACAGTACTCCCTGCACCCCTGTGTGCAGATTCAGGTGCTGATATTGAGCGTTAGCCATCTATTCCGTGCGGAGCCGGATTTCGGGATATAGAGGTAGCTGTTCAGCGTCCGCAAAATCTCTATTTTTCCTTCTTTTATTGTGTCTAGCTATTCGTTCGGAGGTTTTGTATTATAATAGTAGACTTGTTGGTATGTTTCTTAGATGCTAATGACATGTTGACTCCGGATTTTGGGATGGTTTAGACTATTTAGCTGTTTATTTTGACTAATGAATTCAGTAGTTCTATATACTTTATGAAATGTTGAAAATGGCTGAGATTTTAGAAAGAAACAGTAATTTTGTGATTGTGGGCTAGCCTAGTTCCACGATAGGTTCCATCACGGCCGGTTTAGGATTTGGGGGTCTTGACACTATTGGAGGCGATATTTAGAGGGTATTTCATCATAATTGAAGGGGTACGTGATATTAGTCCATTTTGGTGTTAGACATTGATTACCCCTATTTTATTACACCTAATTTACATGAATAAAAGGTGGCATTCGGGAGTTTTTGTACTATGATTTTGGATTTGTTGATTTGAGGGTCGATTTGATACTGGAATTGGATGAAATACATATATTTGGAGTCATATCGAAATGGGTGTTCGGAAGTTGTGACTTTTGTCGCATTCCAGGGTCCGGGCCCAAGGTTGAATTTTTTATTTTAGTTAAAGATCGAAGCTTTATTAGTGGAATCGTTTCTTATGGATTTTATTGATTATATTAAGTTATTTTGGCAAGTTTCGAGCCATCCGGAGGTTGATTCACGCGGAAGGTTTTCCTAGAGTACTGATTTAGCTTGCATAAGGTAACTATCTTACCTAAACTTGGTGGAGACACTAGTTGCGTGAGTTATTTGTGATACATATGTGTTATGGGTGGTGCACATGTGAGGGGTTGAGACAATGTGCATGCACCTGGGTATTTATTCATGTTGTAATGTTCCTCCTATCTGTACCCCTTTATGAGCTATTTGTACTATGTTTAAGGTTACATAGAGGTTAATCCCTTGATTGAACTTGATAGTTGCTTATTTTATACTGTATTTGCCTAATTAGGATATGATAGGATACTTTTCACAAGCATACACCTTATCATGTCATTTATACCAGTTCCGGAGTATGAAATTTTACATTCATTGATCATGTACATGTATTCTTGTATAATGTTTTATGTGTTATATGATCTAGACTGGTAGCCTGTGACCATGCTGGGCAAATTTTGATATTGTGACATAAGTTGTCCATGCGGTTGATATTATTAGCATGCGAGCTGTCCGTAAAACACGTGAGTTGTCCATGCAGATCCAAGATATTGATATTATTGGCACGTGAGTAATCTATGCATCACGTGAGTTGTCCATAAGGTTGATATTATTGGTACGTGAGTTGTCTGTGTAGCACATGATTTGTCCATGCGGGTGATATTATTGGCATGTATGTTGTCCGTACAACACGTGATTTGTTCAAGCAGTTGATATTACTAGCATATGAGTTATCCGTGCAGCGTGTGGACAAGGATCCATCGCCCTACGGTCACCCTCACATGTTCCTTCTTGATGGTATACACACGGTTATTCAGGAAATTGGATTAGTGATTTGGTACGGTTAGTGAAATTCTGAGGAAAAGTTGGCCAATGTTCGATTAGTTTATTGTATTTCATCTTTACTTGCAATTTCCTCAGTAATCTACCCGATTTACTTGCATATCATCTTTGTAAGTTGAACTTTTTACTAACCAAAGTACATCTAGTCATTATGTGCACCAATGTGGTTCTTTTTGTGATTACTTGTTCATGCTATTGTTCTATACTTGTTGGATTAATAGATTACATGATGATTAGCGAGTATAATTTATAATTCTTGGTTTTGTTACCTTGTCGATGTTAGTTATGATACTTGTTGAGTACATGTGGTCGGTTGTACTCATACTACACGCTGCACTTAATTGTGCATATCCACGCGTCGAACCCAGTCACTAGTAGCTCAGGCCTATAGCTAAGTTGGCCCCTCGAGGGACGAAGAAAATTTGCATTTTGGCCGCGGTCTTGGCATCTCTTTCCATTTTGCTCTCTTGTCTTTATTACGGACAATATTGTTATTTAGTTTTTCAGACTTATGTTTCCATTTTAGAGCTCATGACTCAGTATTTATCACTTCTAGGGGAATTATTTTGTATCGACGTGTTACACCCCATGTTTTCGTACGTGAAAATACGCCATAAGTAAATTGATAAACAATGAAAATGAGATATTACATGCCGCATTTTCATACGTTAAAATTTTGTCGTAAGTTAATTGGTGTAAGCTCGGGAAAGAGATTATTTTGAGATTATAAGTATTATTCTATGTCAAACAAGTGATAAGTAATTTGTGAAGGTGAGAGGGTAAGCGAATCGAAGAAAATGAATTTCGTCGAAGTTTAACATTTTTGGATAAAATACGATCCGAGCTATAATACCTGGTATTTTTGGATTAATGCCATACAAGGTACCACATGACCATGTTAGTAAGGTACATAAAGTGTGTTAAAAGTGAATAGTATTTTAAGTAATTTGAGATAATTTTTAATTATGTGGATAATTGAATAATTATTGATTGGAGTGGGAGATTAGCTAATTAATCAATATTTTTTGATAAGCCTAATAAACTAAACGTGGCAGCCAAGGACCTTAGATAAACATATATCTTACGTTCATATAATAAGGTGTCACACTTAGAGAATTATGTTGCTAATACATCAAAAGGTGGGGCCCAATATCTTCGGTAAAGACATCAACATAAGTCATTATAGGGTATGCTTATGTCTCTACATAGTAAGCAAAGGAAGCTTCATCGAGTATCATCCAAATTTTTGAATGGAACGTGATTTCTTCAGCAAGAAAAGTCATACAAATTATGGTAAATTTAAAAAAATGTAGATGTTTTACATCTACCAAGTAACGGTCTTCAACAAGGGAATTCATGCAAAGTTATACGACGTAATAGTAACGGATTTGCAATTCTAAGGGAGCCCGGTATAATATTTCTCAAGAATATCATATGGATTTTCCCCTTCTTTGACTCGTTGATACGTGTTGTCGCAATTGACGCGTGATAGAGGGATTGTCAAGAGAATCGGCTCAAGTATGTTAAGGCTATCCTTTCTTTCTTTTTGGCATGATCCATACGATACAGACGAAACGAGAAACTGTACAACTTCCACAAATGACTCTATTTATAGAAATGGTAGAGATGCTTATGTTCTTAATTCTCTATGTGTCCTATTATTTTATCATATGTTCATGGGTCTCAGAAAATACGTAAGTTGATAAAGTTTATTTCATGATATTAATCATAGGTATGATGGTCTTATGACATTTCGAGAGATTTTAGTGACGTACTTCTCATGCATTGCATTCATTTACATTGACCCATGATGAGATGGCATTATATATGCGTATATATGTATATATATATGGGATATGGAAAAAGGTTATGGAGTTATATACGCACCACTACCTAATCAGCTGGTATATGTTGATGAGTTGTCCACAGTGGCCGAGATTATATGATGGGATGACCTTAGAGGCTTGATGTTGTTATGAACACATGTACCTATGCACGACATGAAAATTCATAGGCATATACATGACACTCTAAGTATTTCATGATTTGTAGAGTTATCCAGACTTATATGCCTTTTCTTTTACTTCATGTTTCTCTCATGCCTATTATTTACTGATTTTTATTTCTTACATACTCGGTAAATTATTTGTATTGACATCCCTTTTTCCCGGGGACGCTGCGTTTCATGCCCCCAGGTCCCGATAGATAGGTAGAGATTCCTCCAAGTAGGTTATCAGCTCAGCGGAAGATGTTGGTGCGCTCTATTTGCTCCGGAGTTGCTTATTTGGTCAGTATGATTTGGATGGGTATTGATTAGTATGGTGGGGCCTTGTCCCGACCTTTATGGTATTGACCTACTCTTATAGGCTTGTAGACATATGTAATATACGTAAAAGATCGTACGGCCTATGTTTAGTGTACGTGTGATCATTTTGGTTTTATAGGCCCAGATGTCTTATATATAAGATGGTACTACATCTTTTGTTGTAGTTATCCTACGGCAGCCTTTCTATCTCATTTACCTATGTTAGTATGATGCCAAAAGATGCTGGTAGTCAGTTGAGTAAGGTACCGAGTGCCCGTCGCGGCCCATCGGTTTGGATCGTGACACGACGTTGTTGTTTATGTTATTTAACCTTAGATTTGTATTAATTTTGTTAATTCAATATTTATATCTTGTTTTCGTGATGTTTGTCTTGCCTAGTGAGTTCGCGCCATCAAGATTGGTTAGTGATTATGGGGTCGTGACAAAAACTTATCCACTTGTGTTGAAACCACAAATAGTACATCTAAATACTCAAATTCTCTCTTTATCATCATGTACTCTATCATCTCGTAATGTGTTTTTCACCTTCCTAAAATATATGCTTTACCAAATATAACGCATATCAACAAAATCATGTGAACTTATTACTTTTCTCGGTGACTGTCATGTTTTTTTTGCATGATAGTTATGAATATGCCAGGTCTTACCCTTACGTTAATACATATTCATGTCACTATGCTATATTTCATACTTAACCTCTCACTATGTTGGTGCATTAAGCCGTATACTTAAGTCTTATTTTCTCTCACGAGCTGGCATCATCTACGGACTCCCACCATGAACGTGTTGTGCATCACATATTGCTACTATAATGCTCATACTCAATGAACTTGAAGAAATTATGTATACTCACGCCACATTTATACTAATAAGATTACCATTACAATAACACTAATAATAACGAATCACATAAATAGGCGTTAAGCTAAGAACTATATAATCTATTTCTAAAAAATATCATTCACCACCAAGCCTAACAACCTACACGTGACTAAGCTATTTTACTTTTTACTCTCCCGCTCAATTTTATGTCTCTCATGATCAAACTCGTCACAGAAAGTTGTATCTGGCCTTTTAAATGCTGCATAAGTTGCTCTTAGACAAAGACCACGCCCTTAGGCCACTATCCAATTAGACATATTTTGAACATTAAAAAATAGATTAACTATCGAACTTCATAAATTTTAGTAGAGTTCCTTTTAAAATAGAGCTATCGCAAGTTTCACAATCTGTCCAATCTGAACTATAACAAATGTACTAAATATTCCATGTACTCAAGGTCACTCTCGGCTGCATATATGATTATATATATTTCAAAACATTCAATTCAATTTTGTTGTCCAGCAGAGGAGGAACACGTGTCCTAGCCATCTGCGGAATGGACATCCCAAAGTTCAACTTGATTTATCTCAGCACACTAATAAGGAATGAAAGAAGGGAATATATCCTAAACATCTTTAGCCTCAAGATCAGTATGAATGTCTACATACCCATGAACAAGACTCTACCACACATTATTACATAACCCAGAACATAGAGCCTACGATCTGATACCAACTTTTTTCACATCCCAAAACGCCCCCTAGACATGACTGGAATCCAGCTAACACTACCCGCAAGAGAACCAACTTATACCGTACCCTTAGCATTTATTCAAAACTCAACTGAAATAATTGCAAGTTCCTAACATTTCAATAATTAAATGTCAATGATTACTGATCAAAATTGTTTCATAAATATTTATGAATAGTAATAATGACAATAGAGGAACAACACTCTAGCCAAATTTCACACTAGAGCACAGAGCATCTAAGAGAGTTACAAAAGAGTCAAAATCGGGTGTGTAAACTCTGAAATTATTACAACTTATACTTTCTTGCTTGAATGTGTCTTAAGTGAGTCAATATTAGTTGGAAAGTGTAACAACCTTTACCAAGATAATGATGAGTTAAACGAAGTATTACAGAAGTATCTCGAGGGCTGGCGGCTAAATGAATCAAAGTTGTTATAACCCATAGTTTTGGGGTAAAATTAGGAGTGCTTAATATGCTAAGGAGCTCGTGTTTTACAGTTTTTGAATTCCTTAATAGTCTTATGTTATATTTTGAATTTAAGAGAGTTGTAAAACAAAAATCTTCAAAAGTTGTCGCAAGTTACGTTAATAAATGTTGCACCTCACGTTTTCGTACGTAAGAGTACGTCGTAAGTCAATTGATGTAAGCTCAGAGATGGAATCATATTTGAAAAGTTTCCAAAGTTAGTTAATCATGTTAACGTGGAGGTTACTAATATTTAAGTTCATGAATACAGGGTACCAAGAGGATTTGAAGTCTTAGAACCTAAGCGAATTGAAGAAAATAAGTTTTGTCGAAGTTCGACAAGTTGGGAGTGTTATAACCTGTACATTGTCACGACCCAGGTTACCCTCCGAAAGGTATCGTGATGACACCTAGTCTCTAAGACTAGGTAAGCCAAAATTAGGGAAAAACTTTTAAGAAAAACACAATAAATAAAGGAAATAAGGACATAATCAAAATAGCAAAATGGTGACGCTCGGTATATACAAAAATTATACTTCCGGAGACCCGGAATTTCACAAAGCCACAAGCTTCTAATAACTACCGTAGCTATTACAAATCTGGAAGTACATAAGAAACAAAACTCTAGACGATGAAGTAGAATGGGACTCTGAGGATTCTGCGGACGTGGAAAAAAAACCTTGTAGTCTCCTAGAATCAACAGCAAATACTATCCTCGAGGCTGGTAGCTCGTACCTGGATTTGCACACGAAAACATGTGAAGGAAAGGGCATGAGTACACCACATTTTTACCCAGTAAGTGCGAAGCCTAACACTGGTCAAGTAGTGACGAGGTCAGGTTAAGGACCTACTGGAGTAAACATAATCAATTTAAAATAGTACAAGAGATAAGTAGATTCTACAGCAGCAGTTAAGGAAAGTGCTCGAAAACTTAATAGTCAAGGGATCCATCGGCTCAAAACAAGGTAAACATATGGTGGAATCTCTCGGGATATCGTCCCGTAGTTCCAAATAATTATACAGTACAGGGGGATCTCTCGGAATACGTCTGTATTTCCAAAATAAATATGCATTACAGGTGGATCTCGCGGAATACGTCTGTAGTCCCAAAATAAATATGCAGTATAGTAGGATCTCCCGGAATACGTTCGTAGTCCCAATTTAAATATGCCACGCAAGATGAATGACAAGTATAACATCGAATTTATACAGTTCATACCAATCACATAAATGGAGAATAAGGACTTAACTAAGCATGGCGCACAGAAGATCAAATAGGCAATTAACACGTAAGCATTCTTTTCTAATCTAAGCTAAACAATTTAACATATTAGTGCAATTTCATAGAAGGAAAACAATTTATGTTTTAGGAAGGGAAAAATGGGATTTTTGCAATAATGGCCCTTGTACGTACCCGTTACCTAATGTACATGACAACCACACAAAAAATAGTATCAAATATCCTAAGGGGGAAGTCTCCAACACAATGTTAGGCAAGCCACTTACCTCAACCTGTCAAATCAACTTGAAACCACGTTCTTGCCACGGGTATCCAACTCCAAATGGTCTGAATCTATTCAAATAAATTGCATAATATAAATATAACTACAAGCAACTAGTTCAACTAATCAATTCGAAACTAAAACGCAAAATTAGGATAATCGACCCAAAAGTCCCCTAGGCCCACGCCTCGGAATTGGGTGAAATTTATGAATTCTGAGCACCCATTCAGTCACGAGTATCACCATACCAAATTTACTCAAAACCGATACCAAATTCCCAATCAAACCCCAAAAACTCAGCCTAGGAACGTTTCTCAATTTTCCCCCAATTTTCACTCCAAATCCGAAATTAGATGATAAAATTAAGCATATATTAGCAGGAATTAATCAAAACTAAGTAAGAATCACTTACCCCAAACACCCACGTAAAAATCCCTCCTATAATTGCCTAATCCATAGCTCTCAAGTCCAAATTGTGAAAAATAACTTAACCCCTCGTTTTTGAACTTCAAATTATGCCCAGCAATTTCCTCAATTGCGATCACGGAAATACCATCGTGATCACGAAGAACAACCTCTTGCCTCATAAATTTTACTCTACTCGATCGCGAAGCATTAACCCCTCTGACTTACACGACCGTGATTGGTCCCATGCGATCGCGAAGGGTTAAAACCAAGCTCCCATTCTTCTGCCTTATTCTTCTACGCGAACGTGGCCTAACCTACGCGTTCGCAATTTATAACCTGCCAGACCTACCCGATCACGTCCCTTTCTCTGCAATCATGAAGCATTAATCCAGCTGGCCTCCCATTTAATTTACGTGATGGGGAACCTCCTCCCGCGATCGCGATGGAGAATGCACCAGCTGCAGAACACCAGCAAACCAGCCAACTCCTTAAGTCCAAGAAATGACCCGTTGAGCATCTGAAACACACCCGAGGCCCCCGGGACCTCAACCAAACCTACCAACCAATCCCATAACACCATACATACTTAGTCGAGCCTTCCAACCACTGAACATCACCAAAAACATGAATTAAACACGGATTCAAGCCTAAGGACTTAACATTTTCCAAAATCTACAAACAATGCCGAAACACGCCATACCTACTCCGAATGACCTCAAATTTGAGAAACAGGTAAAAAATGACACTACGAACCTACATCCACTCTCGAAAATCATTTCTAAGCTCGATATCAAATTTCCCCTATCGGCCAAAATCGCCGAAAATGTAACTTTCGCCAATGCAAGCGTAAATCTACTCCAAACCTACAAAACACATTCCGGACGTGCTCCTACACCCAAATTCACTTAACGGAGCTAACGGAGTCGACAAAATTCTATTCCGGGTATGTCTTCACATAGTTCCGACTACGGTCCAATTTTACGGTTTACACTCACAACTAGGGATTAAGAGTCACAAAACTCTCCGAATTCCATAACTAATCACTCCGGCAAGTCCAATAGCAGAAATAAATGTGGGGAAAGCGGTTATTTGGTATCGGAGCTCTAACTCTCAAACTGACCAATCGGGTCATTACAATTTCCCCTCTTAAAACAATCGTTCGTCCTCGAACGAGTATTAATACAGACCTGAAGTTGTGAAAAGATAAGGGTACTGGATACGAATATCCTACTCAGTCTCCCAAGTCGCCTCCTCGACCGACTGACCCCTCCACTGGACCTTTACTAATGAAATGTTCTTTGACCTGAGTTTTCTGACCTTCCTATCCATAATGGCTACTGGTTCCTCAACATAAGATATATCCTTGTCCAACTAGACTGAGTTGAAATCCAATACATGAGTCAGATCACCCTGATACATCCGGAGCATAGACACGTGGAATACCGGATGAACCCTTGCTAGGCTAGGAGGTTAGGCTAGATCATAAGCAACCTCCCAACGCGCCTCAATATCTCAAAAGGGCCAATGAATCTCGGACTCAGCTTACCCTTATTCCCGAACCTAATGACGACCTTCATAGGCGATACCTGAAGCAAAACCCGATCAACGGTCATAAATACCAAATGACGAACCTTCCGGTCCACATAACTCTTGTGCTTTGACTGGGCTGTGCAAAGCCTCTCCTGAATCACCTTCACTTTATCCAGGGCATCCTGGACCAAATATGTACCCAACAATCGGGCCTCGCGTGGCTCAAACCATCCCACTAGGACTGGCACCACCTACCTTACAAAGCCACATACGCTGCCATCTGAATGCTTGACTAGTAACTGTTGTTATAAGCAAACTCTGCAAGTGTCAAATATTAGTCTCATGACCCTCCAAACTCCATCACATAGCCGTGGAGAATATCCTGAAGAATTTGAATCGTGCGCTCGGACTGTCCGTCCGTCTGATGGTGAAAGGTTGTGCTCAGCTCCACCCTAGTACCCAACTTCTGCTGAACAGCTCTCTAGAATCGTGATGTGAACTGAGGGCCTCTGTCTAAAATGATAGATACTGGAATACCGTGAAGGAGGACGATCTCTCTAATATAAATCTCAGTCAATCTCTCTGAAGAATAAGTGGTCAGCACCGGGATGAAATGAGCTGACTTGTTCAGCCGATCTCGAGACCTCTTGGCCTCTCTCTCCTCTCTGTCCCAGGAAAACTTGCCCTTTACCCTCCTGGCGATACTCACTGCCTGCTGATAAGTGATATCCATATCTAACTCCCTGGCCATACTGGTCCGAATACTGGCGTGTAGTCCCTCAATGAAGCGACGAACCCTCTCTCTGACTGTGGAAACCAAAGCTGGTGCATGACGAGCTAACTCACTGAAACAGACTGCATACTCCGACACAGTCATAGCACCCTGGCGCAACTGCTCAAATTCTACGCGCCAAGCATCCTTGAGGCTCCGAGGGACATACTCTCGCAGAAAAATCTTTGAAAATTGAGCCCAAGTGAGTGAGGCTGCCTCATCCGAACTACTCATCTCATAGGAACGCCACCATTGATATGTTGCTCCCCGTAGCTAGAAAATGGTGAAAGAAACCCCACTCGTCTTCACAATGCCTATAGTGCGGAGAATACGATGACACTCCTCAAGAAACCCATAGCATAATCTAAAGCTAGTCCGCTGAAAATAGGTGGGTGGTACTTCTTGTACCTCTCAAGTCTGAGCTGCTCTGCCTCAGAAGCAGCTACCCTAGTCTCATGCTGAACTGGAGCCACTAGGAATATACTCCGGGGCCGGATCAACCTGGCCCCACTGCTCAGGAGTGTGGGCTGTGGGAGTCTGTGCCCCTCCCCCGGCGTGAGATATAGTGGGAACTATCAGATGTAGTCCAGCTTGAGCTAGAGTGCTAAACATGCACATGATTTGAGCTAAATTCTCTTGGAAGACTGGAGCAGCAACAGGAATCTCCGGTGCCGGCCCTCCAGCCGGAGCTGCTGGGGGCTCCTCTATCGGAGCTCTTGCAGGTTAAGGCCCTACTGGAGTTAATATAATCAATTTAAAACAGTACAAGAGATAAGTAGATCCTACAGTAACAATTAAGGAAAATGCTCGAAAACTGAACAGTCAAGGGAACCCTTGACTCAAAACAAGGTAAACACAAGGTGGAATCTCCCAAGATACCATCCCGTAGTTCCAAATGATTATGCAGTACAGGGGGATCTCTCCGAATACGTCCGTAGTCCCAAAATAAATATGCGGTATAGCGGGATCTCCCGGAATACGTCTGTATTCCCAAAATAAATATGCAGTACAGGGGTGTCTCTCAGAATACGTGTATAGTCCAAAAATGAATATGCAGTACATGGGGATCTCCCGGAATATGTCTGTAATCCCAAAGTAAGTATGCATGACAGGGGATCTCTCGGAATACGCCCGTGGTCCAAATTTAAATATGCTACGCAAGATGAATGACAAGTATTACATCAAATTTAAACAGTTTATCCTAATAACAGATAAGGAGAATAAGGACTTAACTAAGCATGGTGCACAGAAGATCAAATAGGCAATTAAACCCGTAAGCACACTTTTCTAATCTTAGTTAAACTATTTAACATATTAGTGCAATTTCATAGAAAGAAAACAATTTATGTTTTAGGGCGGGAAAGATGGGATTTTTCCAATTACGGCCCGTGTACATACCCGTCACCTCACGTACACGGTGCCGACACAACAAATAGTATCAAATATCCCAAGGGGGATGTCTCCAACACAAGGTTAGTCAAGCCACTTACCTCAACCGATTAAATCAACTCGAAACAACGTTCTTGTCACGGGTATCCAACTCCGAATGGCCCGAATCTATTCAAATAAATTGCATAATGTAAATATAATTACAAGAAACTAGTTCAACTAATAAATTCGAAATGAAAATACAAAATTAGGAATATCTCCCCAAAAAGTTCCGCGAGCCCACGACTCGGAATCGAGTGAAATTTATAAATTCCGAACACTCACGAGTCTAACCATACCAAGTTTACTCAAAACTGATACAAGAATCCCGATCAACACCCAAAAACTCGGCGTAGGAACTTTTCTTATTTTTTTCCCCAATTTTCACTCCCAATCCAAAATTAGATGATAAAATTAAGCATAGATGAGGAGGAATGAACCAAAATTAAGTAAGAATCACTTACCCCAAACACCCACGTGAAAACCCTTCCAAGAATCTCCTAATCCCAAGCTCTCAAGTCCAAATAGTGTAAAATGACTTAAACCCTCATTTTTGAACTTTAAATTCTGCCAATGATTTCCTTAATCGTGATCGCGGAAATACCATCGCGATCGCGAAGAACAACCTCGCGCCTCATAAATTTTACTCTACGCGATCGCGAGACATCCCACACGATCGTGAAACATTAACCCCTCTGATTTACGCGACCCGATTGATCCCACACGATTATGAACTGTTAAAACACAGCTCCCCTTCTTCCTCCTTATTCTTATACGCGAACGCGACCTGGCCCATGCGTTCGCGATTCGTAACTTGCCTGACCTATGCGATCGCGTCCCTTTCTCTGCGATCACATCCCTTTCACTATGATCGTGAAGCATTAACCCAGCTGGCCTCCTATTTACTATACGCGATCGCGAACCTTCTTCCATGATCACTATGAAGAACGCACCAGCTGCAGAACACCAGCAAACCAGCCAACTCCTTAAGTCTAAGAAATGACCTGTTGAGCATCCAAATCACACTTGAGGCCCCCGGGAACTTAACCAAACCTACCAACAAATCCCATAACACCATGAAAACTTAGTAAATCCTTCAAATAACCTCGAACAACACCAAAAACATGAATTAAACACGGATTCAACCCTAAGGACTTAGCATTTTTCAAAAATCTACAAATGATGCCGAAACAAGTCAAACCTAATCCAAATACCCTCAAATCTGACACATAGGTCATAAATGACACTACGAACCTACATCCACTCTCGAAATTCCTTTCCGAGCTTGATATCAAAATTTTCCCTATCGGCCAAAATCGCGGAAAATCTAACTTTCGGCAATTCAAGCCTAAATCTACTACAAACCTCCAAAACACATTACGGACGTGCTACTAACCCTAAAATCACTCAACGAAGCTAACAGAGTCGACAAAATTCCATTACAGGTCCGTCTTCACACAATTCCTACTACGGTCCAATTCAACGGCTTAAACTCACAACTAGGGACTAAGTGTCCCAAAACTCTCCGAATTACATAAATAATCACTCCGGCAAGTCCCAATAGTAGAAAAAAATGTGGGGAAAGAATTTATTAGGTGATCGGGCCTCTAGCTCCCAAAATGACCGATTAGGTCGTTACATACATTTGGGGTTAGAATAGGGTTATTAACATTATCAGGAGATTATGTTATGAGTTATTTTAGTCGTATGATATTCGTATGTTATGTTTTAAAGTCAATCGAGTTGGAAAAGGTTATCACAAGTTACATACATAAATATTATTAAACTTAGGTCAAATGTAGTTGAGCTTTTTCCTCAATATGCTTGGTATTACGGGGTGATCTACGTACCAGATTGAAGTCTACGAGTCTAGTTTCTAACACATTTAACTGTTCATCGATACGTCATCGAACTAGATAGATATTCGCATTTTCACGAGACTGCACAAGTAGCTCCCATGGGACCACAAAGGCGGTGTAAAACTCCAGCTTGAATTTAAGACAATTCTAAATTGTTTTTAGTCATTTTTTTTTTGTAAAAATTAGTTCCTAAACCCTCCTAAATGCTCCAAGGGTTCCCCATGATTCTAGGGTGAAACCTAAGATAAAAACTTGAATCCAATGTTAGAAACCCCGTGGTGCTTGCTAGATCGTAGTTCTTTTTGGCTATTTTGGAGGGTTCTTCAAAGTGAAGTAACCTCAGGTTTCATGTTGTACTTGTTGATTAAGGTAATAATCAGTCCCTCCTTCATATATATTATATTTTTAAGGTGAACTACAAGTTTTTACACACCAACTTGAACACAAAAGGTTGATTCAAGAAGAGAATACAACACCTATAGTGTTGTGGTGTCATTGAGGATTTGCTACTACCTAAGGTGAGTATATGTTACACCCCATATTTTCATATGTGAAAGTAAGCCATAAATAAATTTGTGAAAGCTCGAAAATGATATGTTAGATCCCGCATTTTTGTAAGTTAAAGTTTCATTGTAAGTTAATCGACGTAAGTTCGGGAATAAGATTATTTTGGGATTGTAAGTATTATGCTATTTCAAACAAGGGATAAGTAAATTCGTGAATAAGAGACGGTAAACAAATCGAAGAAAATAAGTTTCGTCGAAGTTTGACAATTTGGGATAAAATACGGTATGAGCTATAATACCCTGTATTTATGGACCAGTGTCATACCAGGTACCACATAACCATGATAGTAAGGTGTATAAGGTATGTTAAAAGTGAGTAGTATTTTAAGTAATTTGAGATAATTTTGAATTATATGGATAATTGGGTAATTATTGATTTTGAGTGGGAGATTAATTAAGTAATTAAGCTAATTGATTAATTAAGAAAAAAATGGATAAGACTAAGTGCTCCTAACGTGGTAGCCAACAAAGTCACAAAATGTGACTCTCAAATAATTCTTCAAGGTGGCACATTAAGAAAGTTTTATGGCTTAGTCACACATACGTGGGGCCCACACCACCCAGACATTACAAATCCATTCTCTACTTCACTTAAAGAGATGTTGATATATCTTTAACCTCTCTAATTCACTTCATCAAATTCAAACAATAATTTGCATATTAGCATCCTTGGTAACGTGACATTTAGCTTCAACAAGAATTCAAGAAAAAAATTCCTAAATCATCTTAGCAACGTGAATTTGTTTGCAATTATAAAGAAGCTCGGTATAATCGTTTTCAAGAATATCATACGAATTTTTTCCTATTCCGATCTTGCCGTCACGAGTTTTGTCGCAATTGTCGTGTGTTAGAAAGATTGTCCAGAGAACCGGTTCAGGTATGATAAGGCTATCCCTTCTTTCTTTTTGGCATGATTTATACGATACAAATGAAACGAGAAGATGTACAACTTCCATAAATGACTATTCATAGAAATGCTAGAGATGCTTATGTTCTTGATTTCCCACGTGTCTTATTATTCTATCATGTGTTCACGGGTCTTAGAAAATACGTAAGTTGATAAAGCTTACTTCATGATATTAATCAAAGGCATAAGGTTCTTCTGACACTCCGAGAGATCTTATAGACGTACTTCTCATACATCGCATTAATTTATACATGTACATTGACCCGTGACCAGATGGAGTTATATACACGTATGTATATATATATATATATGTGTGTGTATATATATATGTATATGGGATATGGAAAAAGGTTACGGCATTATATACGTACCACCACCTGATTAGCTAGTATACATTGATGATTTTGCCCACAGTGGCCGAGATGATATGATTGGATGCCCTCAGAGGTTTGATGATGTTATGAGCACATGTACCGATGCACGACACGATATTCATACGCATATACATGACACTATAAGTATTTCATGATTTATAGAGTTATCCACACTTACAAGTTGAGTCATGTACTCAATGTTTCTTCCATGTATTTTATATACTTATTTATGTACCTTACATACTCGGTACGTTTTTTGTACTGACGTCCTTTGTTGGGGACGCTGCATTCACGCCTGTAGAAATGGAAAATCAGTTTGATGAGCCCTCATAGTAGACGAGGTTAGCATTAAGAAAAGGATCGGTAAGACTCCACCTCATTTGGAGTGCATATGAGTTATTGTGTCAGAATTTTGCTACAGACTTATGGGTAGGCCAGTACCCTGTCCCATTTGATGTTAAATACTCTTAGAGGCTTTGTAGATAGAGATTCATTTTGTACAGCATGTCAGAGGCCTTGATTGGCCCTATGTATTCATGTTTAAGAAAGATGTTTCAATGTATACAGTTCTTTCCCACTTATAGTTATACATTACGAGTTGTATCAATGTTTGCCCAGCTACCAATGATAGTACGATAAGAAAGATATGTAACGTTGGTACTCGGTTAAGTAAGATACCGAGTACCCGTCATGACCCTTCTGTTTGGGTCGTGACAAAGGTGGTATCAAATCAATTGTGTCCTATGAATCTACAAGTTGTGTCTAGTAGAGTCTGATTTATAGGTGTGTTGTGCCCCACACTTCTAAGTCGGAGGCTACGGGGCATTTAGGACCGTCACTATTTCTTCTTGCTCTAGATCGTGTGGTAGAGCTCAGTTGTAGGAATTCAATTTCCTAAACTCTATCTTATTCATAATAGGACGATGCGTACATCTAGAAAGACGGTTTGTAAGAGATTGCATGTGGTTGTGAAAGGGTTGAGTTAGAGGAACTCAATTTTGCATGATGCTTATGATGAGTAAATGTAAGGTCTTCAGTAGATCATGTGTGTACATAGACATGTAAGCCTCTTGATAAGTAGACTTAAGGCAAATAATATCTATCCCCTACTATGGTGAAAGGAAATGAGAGATTCAGAAGATAGAACAAGCTTCAACAATTAAAGGGAGCAAGATGAGAAGGGTACGAGGTATCCAGTTAATGAAGATAATCACTATTTTCAACTCCGGATGAATAATATAAGCATTGTGAGTTAACTTCAACAGTAATAGATGTATGTATAACTAGCCAGACCCATCCTAGTTATACCCTATTGGGGGATAACATGTGTAGTTTAAGAAAAGGACGGGATATCAGGATGCGGTTGGGGTTAGAGTAATTGAAAATAGTGAATGTATTATTTGTGTTAGTTGACATTTCCGAAGGATATTACAAAGGTGCTAATAGATCTCCTTGTGAGGCACCCAGATGGTGCACTCTAGAATATTACAATTAGATGTCAATACTAGCATGATAAAAAAAATTCAGAAGATAGGCACTGAAAGCCTAGAAAGGATAAATATTACCTAGTGTGGCTCGCTTCCTAAGTACAAATAGAACGTTAAGCAACCTGAAGAGCCACTAGATGGAGCAAAGGGGAGCTAAAAGCAAAAGAATGTCTTGTTTGAGTTTTCAGAATAAAGTAATAGACATAAAATATTAGCGCGAAATGAGAAAAGAATTAATGAATAATTATGAGTAAGATATGATACATGGATGACAACGGTAGATTAAAAGATGACAGTATTACTAAGTCTATAGTCAATTTAAGGAAAAGACGAGAGGTGAAATCCCTAGAGACAACAAAATATTATAAGACATAAAGTCATATCCTCATTTCAAGAAATATGTTTGTGACTCCAATGTGACTACTAGAAGGAAAAGTTAGACCCTAGAGTAATAGAAATCAGTATGGGCTAGTGAACAAGATAAACTAAACATGAATTAGGGACTGAATGATTTGATAATGGTCGACATCATGAGAATTACATATTTCATTCCAGCAATAATATAATAGACAACAGAAGAAGATTCATGAGAAATTTTGAGAATGGTCATCCAGGAAGACGCTTCCCTAAAGCAAGCGATGTGAGCAAAGTTCATCTTAAAGGACTGTATGTGCCAGTTATACTAAGTGTCACCCTCGCGAGTAAGAAAATTTATTATCCTTGGTACAGAAGGATTACCGTGATGCGAGTAAGGGTCATTGATGATATGAAAAGTCTCCAAAGATGAATAGGTAAAACATCTATACGTACCCTAAAAGGGGGGAATATAGAGTAATGTGGCATTAAGTCAGAATTAAGTGGTCGTAGTAACTATGGAATGGTAAAGGAGGAATGCGATAAAAATGATAAAGGGGTGAGATTGTACTTACTCAAATTCTAAAGATATTCTACGATTCAGAACATTATGCAAGCACAAAGTCAAGGAAAGGAAGTTAGGGTTCCTGCCCGGGATGTTTTTGATAAATAAGGAGCTAATGCGAGAGGTAAGTTAAGTCAAAAGGAATAACCCAAGAAAGATGACGTGGAATATTGATATGAGAATGAAACAAAGAGTAGCTATCAATTGACTCAGAAAGAGCCTAGTTATGGCTAGATAGGTGGTTACAGAAGAATCAACAAATCGTGCAAGATAAACATAGTAAAATCCAATATAGTGAATTCAGCCTCGTAGTAATGTCATTGTAATGCTTGAGATATATTCAGATAGGAGTCGGGGTAGTTAAAGGTACCGTATGAATGTTACAGGAATAAAAGAGAGTTCCACTAGGAAGACAGCCAAAATATCAGTTCAGAAGCAACCCTACCAGCACAAGGGCATAGAGGTAAGTAACTACGGATAATTATAGGCAAGGGAGCACATCAAAAGATCTGTAATAAGCTCACAGCTTTACAAGAGTCAGATGGGCCTCCCTGAGTATTACAATGAAAGACTAGTTGAGGAAATAAGGAAGAAGGCTGCAACCTAAGCATAGTGACCTCAAAAGGAAATGGTCTTGTAACAATAGTCTCACAATAACATTATATGCAATCCATAAGAAAGAAGCACCTACCGTGGCTAATGAGCGTGAAGTATAATCAAAAGTAATACTCAAGATCATATGAGTTGCACAAAAATTCTGGCATGCGTGGTGTCACGACCCCAAATCCCAACTGGTCATGATGGTGCCTATCGTGGAACTAGGCTAGCCAATATATCACATGATCACAATTTCTTTTAAAAACATCCAATTTCAGAAATCTGAGCATTTCATAAATATACAGAAAGTTCTTAATATAATAGGCAAATTTTATATACAGTACTGCCATCTCCAAAACCCGGAGCCAACATGTCATGGGCATCTAATGAAGTAAGCAAAAATAAAGTATTATGATACAAAACTCCGAATCAAAGCTAAATACAACAGGAAGGGAAAGCAAAGATGATGCAAACGCTGAACATCTACCTCTATATCCCCACGATCCGGCTCTGCTGCGATATATATATAAAAGCTTACGCTCGATATCTGCTCCTGAATCTGCACACAGAGGTGCAGGGAGTAATGTGAGTACGCCAACTCAGTAGTAATGGAAATAAATCAAGTCTAAGTAGCAAGGAATCACATAAAAATCAATGTCATCAAGTCACAATATACACAGCCTTACTTTCCAATAGTATACATAGATATACGAAATCGTCATGCCTTAGAAATCAACTTCACAAAAGTCCTTAAAACAATTCACATTTTTAACAACTTTAAAACAAGGATTTGGTATGCAAATGGATGTACTAAAATCATAAGTAGCTCCGCGCAAAAAAACATGTTTCATAATCATCCCCTCGGGCATGCCTCATAATCCCTCAACACCTCACAATCAATCAGCACCTCACAGCCACTCATGCCTCCCAATCACTCAATCACTTGCACTCGTTGCGCTCACTGGGGGTGTGTACAGACTCCAGAGGGGTTCTTTCACCCCAAGCGCTAATATCACTCAGCACCTCACGATCACTCTTGGCCCTCGACCACACTCGGTGGAACCACTCGAAAAGCCCTGGGGCGAAGTAATAGAACGGGGTACTCAACCGGAAAACATTATTTTAATGCTCATGTAGTGTAAATCAGGCTGAGTTTCTCTGTGCATAAGGCCATTATGCCTCCTATTAATATCGTGAAATAAAGTACTTTATCAACTTACGTATTTTTGAGACCCATGAATAGAAGATAATAATAATTCACATGGGGAATCAAGAATATAGACACCCCTAATATTTCTATGAATAGAGTAATTTATGAAAACCGTGCTTTGCTCATTTCTTCTGCATAATTTGGATCATGGAAAAAGCAAAGAAGGGATAGCCTTAACATACCTGGGTAGGGAAAAAATTTGTATGCTATTCTTGAAAAAGGTTGCATCGTACCCCTTTAGAACCACAAAATTTACATGTTGTTCAGCTTCCAATAATTTCTCGTTGAATTGTTGGTTGGAAAACATTTGTTGAAACTTGCTAATCGTTCTGGAATTAAACTTTTTGGTTGAAAGTTTCTGCAAAAATTGCTAACATTTGGGTTTTGGTTGAAGGGATCTTTTATGTAAGATTGATTATGAATCTAATGGGTAAGTCTTCTGTGAATATGAAAGATCTTTTAAAAAGGAGTGAAATGTGACATTATGCCACCTAATCCAAAAATACTAAGAGTCATTGTTAGGAAGTGGTGTGGCTGCCCCGTTATTTTGGAGGGTGAAATTTATTAATTTTTATCCACTTATTATTTAATTAGGTAATGTCTCGTTACCCGGTGATTAACCAATTACACGCATAATTAAAAATTATCTCAAATTACTTCAAATTCTACTTATTCTTAAGCCACCCTTATTACCTCGGCCACCCTTATTACCTCACATATCATCAAGCTTATTACGTCGTGTTGCGGCGCGCAACCCGATCCCACCTGAAAATCATATTTCATAAAAGCAACCACAAACAATTACATCACAAGAATAATCATTTCAAGGAATCAAAATTTCACGTCCACCATTTAGATATTTTGGCCCAAGGTACAATAATTCTCCCCAAGTAGTAATTCATATACAAGGCATTGCCATAATTGTTCAACTCATTCACATCATTTCAAAATACCCTTTTTCATTACCTATCACGCACACTTTTCCTTAGCCATTATATACATTCCTACACTTGGGCACATTAACCTTCTTTCATTCATTACTAAGTACTTTCATATCAATACCCTCGAGCATTTACGAGCTTTTCCCATAATAAGATAGGCAAATCAAAATACTTTTCACAGCCTCATATAGTACGTTAGTATGTAAATAAACTAGGACAATCAGAGAATAGAATCTTACGTCTCAACACATTTGAACAATCAATTCACATGTTTTCAAACAAGGTATACATACCGTATTCTCGGACCCAAAAAGAGGATTCTACAAAGGTTAAAGTTAGCCATACATACCTCGAATCCGGATTTTTCCTTAATTTCTATCTCAAATCATCGGACCTTCTAGCACCTTCAATCTAATTCACAATGCGGCACATTTAAACTTAGAATTAGGAATCATCAACATGTCTTGAACCCATTTGATCTTTCTATGAAAAACTGGGTGTTCCTTCAGATTAAATAACCCTTTTTTAGTGAAAGATTACTCCAACCTATTTTCCTTTACTATATTATGATAAATTGGGTACGTGCATGCAAGATTCTTAACCATCTTTATGAACTATCCTACCCAGGTTTCATTTTAATAAAAATCTGGAAATTAAGGTTAATGAGGTAGAAGCTTACCTCTTAGAGTGAAGAAATTTGTGTCCTACTTGATTAGTTCCAAGCTTGAGTGATGAAGGAAGACCAATTTGATGAAGTTGGAACTTTTTCTCTCTAGAACCCACTCTTTCCTCTCTCTAATATATCATTAAATGGTTAAAAATTGAAGGGGAGGGGTGTTTTAATGAACTGGTTCGGGTTTTAAAAAATTAGAAAAATAGGGCCCGACACAAGAATGCGGTCAGGAATGCGATCGCATTCCTGACATGCGGTCTGCAGAGTCGACCACATAATGCCTCTCGAGATGGGCCAAAATTGGGAACACACTGCCCAGGTATGCGACCATTGTGCGGTCTGCATACACGTTATGCGATCGTATAATACGTCGCATAACTTCCCTCCCAAAATCAAAGGCAACAATGCGACAGATATGCAGTCCGTAGAACTGAAATGCGATCGCACATTGGACCGCATAGTTGACCTCAAATGGGGCAGTGATCTGCCCCTATATGCGACCATTACTTTTTCCGCATACACGTTATGCGATCGCAAAGTGCGTCGCATAACACCTACTTTCTGGAAAATTTTATTCTTTAAGTCTCGAGGTACATTTTACTCAATTTAGGTCCGTTTAAAAATTTCCACGATAAAAACAACTCGGAGACTCATTCGGGCATTATTTTATTACGAGAAAATTTTACGGGTCTTTACATCTTCCCCCCCCTTAAAAATTATTCGTCCTGGAATGAGGGTTTTGGAGATCATTTAGTTTTTAAAGCAGGACATGCAACTTCCAAATTTTCATTAACTCCAATATCTCAGAAAAATTTCGCTAGAGTTCCCTTTGTAATTAGACCTATCTACTTGTCAGAGAGCCCCCGAAACACATTTCCAAGCACCATTACATAGGTTTTAATCACCCAATAACTCACACACAACGTTGTTATCTCAACAATTTGCAAATATTCAATCATTTTGTGAACTACACATAGTTCTTTCTTCTTATACCACAAATTTGCACATGATTCATATTTTTGCACATAACTTGGTCGTTTTAATGAGTCCCACGCAACCCAATCATAGTAATATACTATATTCATTTCAATTAATCATTACCAACCTAAACTACTATTAATCACTTGCCTAACACATTCATTCCACAAAACATTCATTTACCTCAAAGGTTGCACACTACCCAAATAGAGCTGCGGATTAAGTTTTAGCACACATTGGAAAATTACAACAATAAGGAAATTAGGGAAATATGGGGTGCTTTTACACAAAACCGAACATAAAATATAATTTGCTTAGAGATGACAATTCTGACAAACACTACTAGACTTATTCAAACAAATAGGGATATTTTTCTTTCATCACATCTTTCGCTTCCCACGTGGCTTCCTCAACGTGCTAACTTCGCCACAACACTTTAACTGAAGCAATTTCTTTGTTCCTCAATCTACTGACTTGTCTATCAATAATGGCAACCAGAACCTCTTCATACCATATTCCTCATTAACCTCAATAGTTTCAACTGGCACGATGGTTGATGGATCTCCAACAACTTTCTTCAACATGGACACGTGGAACACAGGGTGCACTAGTGACAATTCAGGGGATAATTCCAACCTATAAGCCACTTGCTCTATCCTTTGAGCAATCCGATATGGCCCGACATACCTTGGGCTAAATTTACCTTTCTTCCCAAACCGCATCACTCCCTTTATGGGAGATACCTTCAAGAATACCCAATCATCAACTTGGAATTCCAATTCTCTTCGACGAACGTCCGCATAGGATATTTGACGGCTCTGAGCGGTTTTCATCCTCTCCCGAAAGACTCTGACTTTTTCCAATGCCTGGTGCACGAGATCTGGCCCTAACAATTCTGCTTCACCAAACTCGAACCACCCAATAAGAGATCTACACCTCCTTCCTTACAACGCCTCAAATGGGGCCATCTGAATACTAGCATGAAAGCTGTTATTGTAAGCAAATTCGATAAGCGGTATATGATCATCCCAACTACCCTTGAAGCCCAACACACAAGCCCGTAACATATTTTCAAGCGTTGAATAGTTCACTCTGCCTGACCATCAGTCCGCGGATGGAAAGGTGTGCTGAGATTTACTTGAGTACCCAAACCTTGCTGAAATTTCCTCCAAAAATTAGCCATGAACTGGGCTCCTCGGTCTTAGATAATGGAAACTGGAGTACCATGAGGCCTAACTATTTCCTTGGTATAGAACTGAGCGTATTGTTCTACAGTATTGGTGGACTTGACCGGCAAGAAGTGAGCTGATTTAGTGAGTCGATCCACTATCACCCAAATCGAGTCGAACTTGCGCTGAGTGCGAGGTAACCCTACCACTAAATCCATGTTGATCATTTCCCATTTCCATATTGGAATTTCCGTAAGTTGAGCTAACCCACCAGGCCTCTGATGCTTGGCCTTCACCTGTTGACAATTCGGACATTCAGATGCAAAGTCTGCCACACCTCTTTTCATGCCGCTCCACCAATAAACTTCCTGGAGATCTTGATATATTTTCGTAGAACGCGGGTGCACGGAATACCTGGAACTGTGAGCATTCGCCATCACCCTCTCCCGAAGATTATGCACATCAAGAACACACAGCCTTCCCTGGCACCGCAAAACACCATCATCGCTTCCGAGTGAGAATGCCGAGATCTTGCTATTCAAAACTGCCCTCTTCAACTGCGCCGGTGCTGGATCAATAAACTGCTTCTCCTTGACTTCTTCTACAAGTGATGATTCTGCCCCCTCATGCACCATGACTTTCCCCTCGTCTGAGGTCGAAAACCAGACCCCCAGACTAGCCAATCGACAATCCTCCCGAGCCAATGGCCTCTGATCTTCCTCCAAATGAGCCAGACTACCCATAGATTTCCAATTGAGAGTGTCGGCCACTACATTTGCTTTCCCTGGATGGTACAGAATGTTCATATCAAAATCCTTAAGCAATTCTAACCATCGCAGCTGTCTTAAATTCAACTCCTTCTACTTGAACAAATATTGGAGATCTTATGGTCTGAGAACATCTCCACATGGACCCCATACAAATAATGCCGCCAGATTTTCAATGCAAACACAACTGCCATGAGTTATAAATCTTGCGTCGGATAATTCTTCTCATGATTCTTGAGTTGCCTGGAAGCATAGGCTATAACCTTCTAGAGTTGCATCAAGACACATCCAAAACCAACCCTTGAAGCATCGCAATAAACCACAAATCCCTTCGTGCCTTCTGGCAAAGTTAACACTGGTGCTGAAGTCAATCATGATTTAATTTTCTCTAATATTTTTTCACAAGCGTCGGACCATTGGAACATAGTTGCCTTCTGCATCAATTTAGTCAATGGGGAGGCGAGGGTAGAGAACCCCTTCACAAACCTCCGATAATACCCGGCTAGACCCAAGAAACTGTGAATCTCTGTCAGGGTCGTTGGCCTTGGCCAATGCTTTACCGCTGTGATTTTCTGGGGATCAACCTTAATCCCTTCTCTGGAAACAACATGACCCAAAAATGTGACTGACTCCAACAAAAATTCACATTATGAAAACTTGGCATACAATTGGTGCTGATGAAGAGTCTGCAGAACTATCCTAAGGTGAGTAGCATAATCTTCCTGCCCGCGCGAGTAGACAAGGATGTCATCAATAAAAACAATCACGAAGGAGTCGAGAAACAGTTTAAAAACCTGATTCAAAAGATCCATGAAGTCGCTGAGGCAAATGTCAGTCCAAATGACATTACCAAAAATTCAAAATGGCCATAACGAGTTCTGAAGGCGGTCTTAGGAATATCCTGCTCTATGATCTTCAACTGGTGATACCCCGACCGTAAATCAATTTTGGAGAAGAACCTCGCACCCTGCAATTGGTCGAACAAATCATCTATCCAGGGCGATGGATACTTGTTTTTGATAGTGACTTTGTTGAGCTGCCGATAATCAATACACATCCGAAGCAACACATCCTTCTTCCTGACGAAAAGAACCGGACCGTCCCACGTCGACACACTCGGCCGAATGAACCCCTTCTCTAATAAGTCTTTCAACTGCCCCTTTAACTCCCTTAACTCTGCTGACGCAATTCTTTATGGTGGAATAGATATTGGCTGCGTATCTGGTAATACATCAATCCCGAAATTGGTCTCTCTATCTGGCGGAATGCTTGGAAGCTCGTCCCGAAATACTTCAAGAAACTCATTCACGACTGGGACGGACTCGGGGGCAGACACATCTGAAGTGGTGTCCGCAACTCGGACCAAATGATAAACACACCCCTTTTAATCATCTTCGAGGCCTTAAGGTAGGAAATAAACCTACCATTTGGCACCACACCATTCCCTTTGCACTTAATAACTGACTCATTAGGAAACTCTAGTCTCATAATTCTGGTTCAGTAGTCGAGTTTAGCAAAGCACAAGTTAGACAAGAATATTCTCACTTTCCACTTCACCGCACGATATAGAATAACAATGAAAAGGGTATTTCCTTAATGTCCATGTAGCCCCCTGATTATAGATGTTGTCGACAACACACTGATAAGAAGGTCTCTACTAGACACGGCTCCGAGACATCCTAGGACACTTTTAAAACCTTAGGCTCTGATACCAAATTTTTCACGCCCCAAAATCGAGGGACGAGACCGGCACTAAATCGGGTGACCCCATTCAAGCGAACCTAATTTTCCTTTCCTACCCAACGCACTTCCCCGTGTTTATATCATCCATTATTTATGTGAAACAGTGAGATAAGCTTAAAAGTGTGTGATTACAACAATAAATCTAATTTTTCCTCATTTTACATTATTATACTAGATTTCCCAAAACATACATAATAGATACAACACTTCCCAATACGGACCACGATTACGAGCAAATGCAACCACTACCCAAAAATATATATATATACCCACATAGTGTCTACGGAGCCTCTAAGAGTACTAGGAGTTTATACAATACTTGTCGGCAACAAGGCCCCGGCTATACCTTACAATATATAATATACTCAAAAGGAGATGGCATGAACTACGCATGGCCCCGAGAGGAAGTGGGGCTCACCAGTACAACTGAGAAAGGATGAGGAGAAAGCACCACTAACGGTGAGCTGAGCAACCTGCTGTGGACCCATCTACATCTATATAAAAAGATGTAGCGTCCCTAGCAAAAAGGATGTTAGTACTGTGGAATAGTACCAGTATGTATGAACAAGCTTTATCCCAAGTACAATCAAATAATAAACAATTAAGAGATAGTAATAGAACGAATCAATCAATGCATGTGGAATGAAACAACCAAAATCAACAAGTTTCACAATCTCTCCCTTTTCCCTTTCAACATCACCATATTCACGAGATTGCCGGATTTTTCATTTTGATAGTGATAATGATCACATTCCATCCTTATTACCTCACATCTCATCAAGCTTATTACTTCGTACTGCGGCGCACATCCAGATCCCTCCTGACAATCATATTTCATAACAGCAACCATAAACAATTACATCACAACCGTTATCATTTCAATGAATCACAAGTTCACTTACACCATTCATATATTTGGTCCCAAGGCACAATAATTATCCCCAAGTATTAATTCATATACAAGGCATTGCCATAATTGTTCAACTCATTCACATCATTTCACAATACCCTTTTTCACTACCTATCACACACGGTTTTCCTTAGCCATTATATACATCCCCACACTTGGGCACATTAACCTTCTTTCATTCATTACCAAGTACTTTCGTATCGATACCCTCGAGCATTTACGAGCTTTGCACATAATAAGATAGTCACATCAAAACACTTTTTACAGTCTCATATAGTACGGTAGTATGGCAATCAACTAGGACAATCAGAGAATAGAATCTTACGTCTCAAAACATTTGAACAATCAATTCACATGTTTTCAAACAAGGTACACATACCGTATGCTTGGACCCAACAAGAGGATTCTACAAAGGTTAAAGTTATCCATACATACCTTGAATCGGGATTTTCCTTAATTTCTATCTAAAATCATCGGTCCTTCTAGCACCTTCAATCTAATTCACAATTCGGCACATTTAAACTTAGAATTAGGAATCATGAACATGTCTTGAACTCATTTGAGCTTTCTATCAAACACTGGGTGTTCCTTCAGATTAAATAACCCCTTTTTAGTGAAAGGTTACTCCAACCTATTATCCTTTACTAGATTATGATAAATTGGGTACATGCATGCAAGCTTATTAACCCCATCTTTATGAACTGTCCTAACTAGGTTTCATTTTAACAAAAATCTGGAAATTAAGGTTAATGAGGTAGAAGCTTACTTCTTAGAGTGAAGAAATTTGTGTCCTACTTGATTAGTTCCAAGATTGAGTGATGAAGGAAGACCAATTTGATGAAGTTGGGACTTTCTCTCTCTAGAACCCACTCTTTCCTCTCTCTAATATATCAAAAAATTGTAAAAAATTGAAGGGGAGAGGTGTTTTAATGAACTGGGGTCGGGTTTTAAAAAATTAGAAAAATAGGGCCCGACACAAGAATGCGGTCAGGAATGCGATCGCATTCCTGACATGCGGTCCGCAGAATCGATCGCATAATGGCGCTCGAGTTGGGACAAAACTCAAAACACACTACCTAGGTATGCGACCATTGTGCGGTCCGCATACACGTTATGCGATCGCATAATGCGTCGCATAACTTCCCTCCCAAAATCAAAGGAAACAATGCGATAAATATGTGGTCCGCAGAACTTAAATGCGATCGCACATTCGACCGCATAGTTGACCTCAAATGGGGAAGTGATCTACCCATGTATGCAACCATTATGCGGTCCGCATACACGCCATGCGACCGCATAGTGCGTCGCATAACACCTACTTTCTGGAAAATTTTGTTCTTTAAGTCTCGGGGTACTTTTTACTCAATTTAGGTCTGTTTTAAAAATTTCCACGATAAAAACAACTCGGGGACTCATTCGGGCATTATTTTAAAAAGATAAAATTTTACGGGTATTTACACTCCGTAGACACTATGTGGGTTATGTATATATATATTTTGGGCAGTAGTTGTATTTACTCTTAATCGTAGACTGAATCGGAAATATTGCATGAATGTTGTATCTTTTGGGATTATCAAATGCTAAAATGATACAAGGAGAAATGAACTTAGGTTGTAAGTCCATGCTTTGATTTAATTTGCTATTTAATATGGAATATTGCGTATCATAAACACGGGGTAACACGTTGGGCAGAAATGGAAATCCAGGTCCCCTTGACCGGGATCATCCGATTAGGCGCCAATCTCGTCCCTCGGTTTTGGGGCGTGACAAACTTGGTATCAGAGCCTATGTTTTTAATGTGTCCTAGGATGTCTCGGAGTCGTGTCTAGTAGAGCCCTTCTTATCTGTGTGTTGTCGAACACATCTATAATTAGGGGGCTACATGGACATTTAGGAATTTGACCCTTCTTTGATACTCCAGTCGTGCGATAAAGCTCAAGTTACGGAGTTAGTTTTCTCTCCAAACCTTACTCTCAAAATGAGTAATCATGATACCATAATCCGCATGTTTGAAGACATAATGAGGGATTAATCCCACCATTGAGTCCGATGGGATTACCCAAGGGCTTGTTAGGATAATTTATTGAGTTGTGGAGGGGTTGGTAGACCCTATCGCTAAGAGGGGAGTGCCCTTGTCCCTATTGATGTCAGTGCACCACCAAATCCTATAGTATATCGATATGGTACAACCGTACGTTAGGGATGTGGAGTCGAGGGGCATCGATTCAGCTATTGCCCTATCAACCTAAAGTCATCAAGTAGGTCACTCCTTAGCACAAAAAACATATTCTTGTTGTATATGTACATCCATATTGAAGAATGTTCATAGGCATGGTCTTAATAAATGTTGAGTCACAAAACATTGCATGCACCTACTCTTTGAACGAAATGCAATATTTCGTGAATTCACCCCACCGCAAATTTTCTTATATGCAATCTCTTAGGACATCGAGCTCTATAAGCATGTCCTTGAGTTGAGTTGTAGCTATAAAATTACAATTTTCAACACGCCTTTCTAAGCTCTAACAAGGGACTATACCCGAAGAATTTCTTCCTGAATGAATGATGGAAAATTCTAATATTCTTGCACAAAATAAAAGGATATTTTCTCTCGACCAATTATTCTTCATTATTCGGAATCCTAGGCCTTTTTTCTTCATGTTTTTGCATCATCTGAATGTTGACTTAGTGTCATAGTGAAGATCTTTCCTTGTGTCATCATCATCTCTAGTATGGTAGTGCCCTTGCTCTCTCTTTTATGAGGCTTTCATTTTGGCCTAGTGGTCGGAATCGGCTTGTTTGTTTGGCGAGAATCTCCCTCATACCCCGACAGGTTATTTTCTGAATTTTGTCTACTCAACTACTTTTAAACACTATTAAAATCTCCATCTAAGCTAGGGACCGTCGAGCCTCCATGCAGCTGGATAGTGCTACTTATTCTTGTTGCTCATCTTATTATTAAAGGTTGTTCTTATTTTGGTTATAAGGAAGATGAGCATTTTTGCTCCTCCTTTGGATTGCATAATACTTGTTTAAGTGTTGTTATGTGTTAATTGCTCCATGTTGCTATGAATCTAGCTGATATTTTTGATGTTTGTAGTGGCTCCACTAGCCGTGAAGCTATTGAATTACTCTTAAAACTTCAAGTTCTTTTTTTGATTAGCTACTGACATACCCGCCCCTCCCCTAGTTGTTGACTCATTCCTCAATTCCAATATCAATGGCTGAAGGAACAACACAATTGTGTCCTTGGTATCTACAAATACAATTTCTTTTATCAATGGCGATCCACCCTAATTCGTTACCAATTCCGCTGAATCCAGAAAATGGGATAGATGTAACAATACCTTTATTATCTAGCTAACTAGTTTTCGGTCCTCTGATATTATTGGAGTTTTCAGTATTCTGACATAACTAAACAACGATATGGGATTATAGGTGGAGTGGGAAAGTCAATCCATCCTCTTACTTTAAGTACGAGCCTGCTTCATTCACTATCGGTTATACTATCCCTTCTCAATCATATTCCCTCAGAAGCACTATCCTTAAAGCACGAACTCTGAACGATAAAGAGTATCTCTAATTTTAAAATACTTCTAGATATCTGGTCAATGGATTAACAAATACCACAAATTACATGGGTTCCCACTTCATTTCAATTTCATCAAGGGTTTTGTAGAAGGGTGTTGTGGAGCTTCATTGTGAAGTAGAGTCGCTAGCCATAGTTGGATTTTTGAATCCTGGAGCTATACATCATGTGACTACATACATAGATTTTCTTTCAAAAATATTTTAGCTTCACGTGATCCCTTATATTACCACCCTTCCTAGTAGTTGCAATGTAAATGTCACTTCTATAAGCTCTCTCGCTTTCCTTTCATTTGCCGTGCATCATGTGTTGTTTACCCGTAATCACCAATGCGGTAGTATCTCAACTTCTCGACTTGATATCAAACTACATGGTATGATTTAATTAACCTCACTTTTATATACTCTACAAGCGCCCTGAGAGTGGGCAAATTTCCCCTTTACTACAGACTTATAATGTCTTCAACTCTGTTAAAGCTTGTTGATTACAAATGATGCTCTTAGTTGTGCTACCTTACTATCTATTTTCATCTGATAACTCTCCTTGTGAATCTAATTTTATGCCTTATGGCATCAAGGTTTGGGGTATGTTCCTTCTGATAGGATAAAAAGATATTGCTCGCACTCATTGTGAGATTTTCTCCTAAACAATCATCCACCTGCTTTGCTTGTCCATGTGACTAGATAACTCATGTTACTCTTCTCCGATAAGTGTATCAAGACTTCTCACCCTTTCATAATTATTCATATGGTCACTTCGAGGCCTTATTCTACACTAACTCGTAATGATTTTAAGTACTTTCTCGACATTGTTGATGATTTTCTAGGGCTGCGAGGGCTTGTCTCGTGGGTTCCAAAAGTAATGATTCTCCTTAAACTTCAAGCTTAAATTTCCATGATTTCAAACCAAAGTGTGTCTCCTTTTCAAAAGTCTTAAATGGGTCGGATTTGATGAGGTTATGTGGCTTCCTGCTCACTCGGCTTCTAGGATCATTGACAACATCGTTGTCATGTATGGGGAATTTTTGCTACCTATGGCATTCCACCGCCTTAGGAAGGGTTAGATTGTTCGAATTATGTAATCCCATAAGTAGATGACTTTTTTTCCATCCTCATGCGCTTGTGTAAGAACCTAAACCAGCAAGCAAAACTAGTACTGGAGTTGTTGTCAATGCTGATTTGAGCTTCTGAAAGCTCTCCTCACACTCATCAGACCATCTGAATAGAGCACCCTTCCGGGTCAATCTGGTAAAAAATGAAGCTATCGAAGAGAATCCCTCCACAAAGCTACGATAATATTCCGCCAAACCAAGGAAACTCCTAATCTCTGTAGTTGAGGACGTTCTGGGCCAATTCTGCACCGCCTCTATCTTCTTTAGATCAACCTGAATCCCCTCACTGGACACCACGTGCCCCAACAAAGCTACCGATCCCAGCCAAAACTAACACTTGGAGAATTTCGCATAAAGTTTCTCCTCCCTCAATCTCTATAACATAATTCTCAAATGCTGAGCATGCTCTTCCTGGCTATGAGAATAAACCAGGATGTCGTAAATGAACACAATGACAAAGGAATCAAGATAAGGCTGAAACACGTTGTTCATCAATTCCATGAACGCAGCTGGGGCATTGGTCAGCCCAAACGACATAACCAAGAACTCATAATGACCATACCTGGTCCTGAAAGTAGTCTTCGGGATATCAGAATCCCGAATCCTCAACTGATGGTACCCAGATCTCAAATCAGTCTTGGAAAATACTCTGGCTCCCTGAAGCTAGTCAAACAAATCATCAATATGGTGCAAGGGATACCGGTTCTTCACCGTAACCTTATTCAACTGTCGATAATCAATACATATATGCATGGACCCATACTTCTTCTTAACAAAGAACACTGGTGCACCCCAAGGTGACACACTAGTCCGAATGAACCCCTTATCGAGGAGCTCCTGAAGCTGATCCTTCAATTCCTTTAGCTCCGCTGGCGCCATACGATATGGTGGAATAGAAATAGGCTAAGTGCCTGGCACCAGGTCAATACCAAAATAAATATCCCTGTAAGGTGGCAAGCCTGATAGGTCTGCAGGAAACACACCCAGAAAATCACGGACCACAGGTACTGAATCAATAGTGGGAGTCTCACCACCGACATCCCTCACAAAGGCCAAATAAGATAAACACCCCTTTTTAACCATGCGTCAAGCCTTCAGGTAAGAAATCATCGTGCTATGCATATACTCGAAAAAACCTCTCCACTCAACTCTCGGACACCCTGGCATAGCTAAGGTCACGGTCTTAGCGTGACAATCAAGAACATCATGGCACGGAGATAACCAATCCATGGCTAATATCACGTCCAAATCGACTATGCTGAGTAACAGTAGGTCCACTCGGATCTTCAAACCCCCAATAGATATCATGCATAATCGATACACGCGGTCCATAACAACAGTATCGGCCACCGTAGACGACATATGAACAGAGGTGACCAGAGGCTCAAGGGGCACATCCATAAAACCGGCAAAATACGAAGAAACATAGGAATATGTGGAACCAGGGTAAAATAAAGCCAATGCATCACGGCAACAGACTGAAACTATACCTGCAATAATGGCATCTGAGGCCATAGCATCAAGCCTGGCTGGAATTGCATACATACAAGACTGACCACCCCCTGCTCGACCTCCCCTTCTAGGGCGGGCTCTAGCTGACTGACCACTACCCCTGGCTGCTTGGGCGGGTGGTGAAGTGACTTGAGCTGAAGTCGAGGGCTGGCCCCTCTGTTGAGAAGATCCACTAGAACGTCGGGGACACTGCCCTCACCCGTGCCTGAACTCTCCGCACTTAAACAACTACCTGGAGCTGGAGGCGGGGACTGGTAGAAACCCTTAGCACCTGCATGGCCACTTCAAGACTCCTGAATATATGGACCCTGAACTGGAGGTGCTCGAGCTACACTCTGAGTTGGGAGGGCACCAAATGAAGTACAGCCTGACTGAGAACCACGGGGACCCTGCCCCGAAGATGCACCACTATAAGCTGGGCGGCATGACTGAGGAGGCCTGAACGAACAACCCTTACCCTGCTGAAACTATCCCCTGAAGGGAGCACCACTGGAATTGCTTGAACCATGAGGCCTCTTGGCCTCCCTCTCCTCCCGCTCCTGGCACCGAATAGACTCAATATCTCGAGCTATGTCAACATCCTGCTCGAATGAAGCACCTGATACTCTCTCTCGAGTCATAAACAACTGAAGCCGATAAGAAAGACCATCTATGAACCTCCTCACCCTCTCCCTATCAGTAGGGATAATCTCATAAACATGCCTAGCCAACTCAGAAAATCTTATCTCGTACTAAGTGACTGATAAGTCTCCCTTGCGCAGCTGCTCAAACTGCCTACGCTGCTCCTCTTTGTTGGACTGAGGAACATACTTCTCCAAAAATATCGTGGAGAACTGTTGCCAGGTAAGAGGTGCTGAACCAACCGATCTAAGCCTCTCGAAAGACTCCCACAAAGTAAAGGCAGCACCCGCAAACTGAATGGTAACAAACAAGACCCTACTAGTCTCCAGAATACCCGCGCTGTGCAGTATCCTCTGGCACCTATTATAGAAATCCTATGGCATCCTCGCCCTCTGTACCGCTGAATGTCGAAGGCTGAAGTCTGCCGAACCTCTCCAACCTGCGCTGCTCGTCCTCAGGCATAACAGGGACCACATAATCCTGAATCGAAGCAGCTGGCTGAGCTGCGGCTGCTCCCAGTGCCTGAATAGCTTGTGCAGCCTGCTCAGGTGCCCGGGCCGCTGGAGTCTGATTGCCTCCCCCGGCCTGAACTGGGATGGAAGAAGAAGACATGGCAACGACCATCTGAGAGAATGAACAACGTAAGTTCATATTTCAAGAATCAATAGATCAGCACGAAAGAGTTCAAGAAAGATAGATTGTTTCCTAAAAGTTCGTCAGCCTCTCGAAGATAAGTACAGATGTCTCCGTATCGATCCGCAAGACTCTACTAAACCTGCTCATGACCGTCGAGTCCTATGTAACCTAGGGCTCTGATACCAAACTGTCACGACACCTAATCCTAAGCGGCCGTGATGGCGCCTATCGTGGAACTAGGCTAGCCAACTACCACGTGTTCACATTTCCTTTTGAAAATCCCATTTAAGTTTCAAGCAATTCATAACAATATACAGAAAGTTCTTAATATAATAGGCAAATTTTATATACAGTACTGCCTCCCTGAAACCCGAAGCCAAAATGTCATGATCATCTAGTGACATAAGCCAAAATAAAGTATTATCATACAAAACTCCGAATCAAAGCTAAATACAACAGGAAAGGAAAGCAGAGATGCTGCGAACGCTGAACAACTACCTCTATATCCCCACGATCCGACTCCGCTGCGATATATATATAAAAGCTAACGCTCGATATCTGCTTCTGAATCTGCACACAAAGGTGCATGGAGTAAAGTGAGTACGCCAACTCAGTAGTAATGGAAATAAATCAAGTTTAAGTAGCAAGGAATCACATAAAAATCAATGTCATCAAGTCACAATATATACAACCTTACTTTCCAATAGTATATATAGGTATACGAAATCGTCATGCCTTACAAATCAACTTCACAAAAGTCCTTAAAACAATGCACATTTTAACAACTTTAGAACAAGGATTTGGTATGCAGATGCATGTAGTAAAATCATAAGTAGCCCCTCGGGAAACAACATGTTTCATAACCAGCCCCTCGGACATGCCTCACAATCCCTCAGCACCTCATAATCACTCAGCACCTCACAGCCACTCATGCCTCCCAATCACTCAATCACTTGCACTAGGTGTGCTCACTGGGGGTGTGTAAAGACTCCGGAGGGGCTCCTTCATCCCAAGTGCTAATATCACTCAGCATTTCACCATCACTCTTGGCCCTCGGCCACACTCGGTGGAACCACTCGAAAAGCCCCTTGGGCGAAGTAATAGAACGGGGTACTCGACCCGAAAACATCATTTTAATGCTCATGTAATGTAAATCAGGCTGAGTTTCAAATAAAACAGCATGCACAATGATGCCGAGTAAAATCATCAGCAGGTAGTGAGGAAAACAGCAGTAAAACGCCCTCAAAGGAGTCTAAACAGATATACACGAGGCCCCAAACACGTCTTACATCCCAAATATTTCACAAATCTTTAGAACATAATTTAACATAAGATTTTGAGTAAATATGCAACTCATTAGTTGCCGCGGAGAGGACCTAGTCCAATCCAAAAATCAGTACGCGCCACATATTCGTCATCTGACATGTGCGCCATTCCAAATTCAGTGATAAAATAATAATGTTCGGGGTCCCATTCCCTCAGGACAAGATTTAAGACCATTACTTACCTCAACCGGGCCGCGACACAAGTCCGCTATGCCTTTGCCCTCAAATTGGCTCCGGATTGCTTTGAATCTAGCCAAAACCAGTTCAACATCACTAATATATACTCAAGGAACACAACTTAATCGAAAATTATCAATTTAGTCAAAAATCTCGAAATTCGGCCAAACCCGATCCCTGGGCCCACATCTCAGAATTCAATAAGTTTACATCATTAGAAACCTCTTCCTCCCATGATTATATACATACCAAGAACACCAAAATCGGACCACAATTTCCATTCCAAAACCTCAAAAGAAATCCCAATTCTTTCCTTCCATTTTTCCAACTTTTTCCTGCCCAACTCCTTAAATTTTAAAGCATAATATTAACAAAATAGCATAGGAAGGGATTAACAACCAAATAACTTACCTTTGCTGAAGAACTGTGAAATTCTCTCTCAAAACCACCTTCAATGGACTCCTCCCGCATTCAAATTGATGAAACTTAATAAATTTCACGGAGAGGTCCTTTTTTATACGGTTCTGCATAGTTATTTCCGCACCTGGGACAATTGGCCGCACCTGCGAGACTCACTTAACTGGCCAATTCTCGCGCCTGCGACCACCTTTCCGAACCTGCGGCTTCGCAGGTGCGATGCACCTTCCGCACTAGCGACATTGTAGGTGCGACAAACCCCTCGCACCTGCGGACCATTCCCTACACATGTAAAACTCGCACCTATGAACTTTCTCTCCGCTCCTGCGCAACCGCACCTGCGACTCCCTTTTCGCAGGTGCGAAAACACCAGCAAACCAGCACAACAGATTTCCAAAAATCACTCCAACTTCCCGTCAACCATCCGAAATCAATCCCGAGCCCCTCGGGGCCCCAACCAAACATACCAACACACCCCATAGCATTATTCCAACTTAGTCGATCCCTTGAACCACCAAAAACAACACGAAATCACCAAATTTTCATCAAATTCAAGCCTAAGAGCTTTGAAACTCCTAAAATTCGCCAACTACGCCGAAACTAACCAAAACACCTCCGATTAACCTGAAATTTTGCGGACATATCAAAAATGACATTACAAAACTGTTCCAAATTCTTGAATTCCATTCCGACCTTGATGGCCTATTTTCCACCACCGACCGGAAATCGCCAAAAACTAACTTTCGCCAATTTAAGCCTAATTCTACTCCGGACATCACAAAAATATTCCGAACACACTCCCAAGTCCTAAATTACCTAACGAATCTTTTGAGCCATAAAATCCACATTTCGAGGTCATTTACCAATGAGTCAACTCTTAGATGACTTTCTCAACTAGTAGGCTACGTTAAAAGGCTAAATGCCTAAACTCTCACCATAACTACTCCGGACCCAAACCAACTGATCCAACACATCAAAAACAAGATAACGATACATAACAAATGCAGAAATCGGAAAAATGGGGTTAATCTCACGGAACGACCGGTCGGGTCGTTATAACTTATGGCATAGAGTCCTTTTGTCACTTATTGCTAGGAGTGAAATCAAATTCCACGTATTTCATTTGCGGCCTCAATCACACACATGTTGCAAGAGTCTTACCATTTGAGCTCAACTACTTGCCTTACACTCAGGGACACAGCTGGTGTATCACACTTGATCACTTCTTTAGAATCTCAAGTTCATGTAGATGGTATAAAACTCATCTAAGAATACTAGTCACCATTATGCTTCATTTATCTGATAATTGATGTAGTCACCCGGATTAAACTATGTCGTCCTCATTAATAGAAATCCTCGTGGCACTTAGCATGTAACCGCATGAAATACTCCGCTCAGCACGTAATTCCAGCCCAATCTTGAACTCCATTGCTCTTTATTGTATTAGATTTATTTGGCATTGAATTTTCAAACGTGTCAAAGTCACCCTATGATCACACATATTCAGTAGGTAATTTTATGGTCAATTTATTACAGCACATCTTATCGTAATCGTGATGGTCACCACGGGTTTAGTTTGGGTCCTCGCATAGAGATTTAGAATTCAGGAGGCTGAACCGATTATTCTCAAAATTTTACCCGTTAGATGTTATGTGAATTGATAATGAAGGGTACATAAGTGCATTTCCCATTAGGTTGCACTAAGGGTATGATGTTTCTGATGTATTTGTGTTTTCATTTTGGTGTAGATTATTGAAGGTGAAGTTAATGGGTAGCTAGCTTATGCGAGATATCTAGATATCAGGTAAGTTTAGGGGTTGGGATTATTTCTGCGAATGTGTTATGGCAAAGCTTGTAAATCGAGAAGACCACCTTGAAGGCCGAAAGTGTCGTGAAAGGAAAATATTTTTTCTTGATTGTATATCAATTAGTTTTGACTTGAAAGGTACCTTATAGGTGTTATGATCTAAAAATGTGCAGTTCATGTTCAGGTGTCATTATGGTAATGTAGTTCTTGTGATGCTGAGATTAGTGTTATGGGCATATACATTGTGGTGTTTTGTCAAGTTATTGATGTGTTTTTAAGATGGTTTTGGTGGTTCTCTGACAGGTGGATAGGCCTAGTTACAAAGGAGATGCTGCCGAAATTTCTAAAAACATTTGGGAGTTAGTCAAAATTTAGGGACTTAAGGTAGGATACAAAAGAGATATATTATGTTAGGTATTTGGGTCAAGCTCTACCACTCATTCGAGGGTGAATGATCCTAAGCGGGGGAGAATGTAAGGCCCCGAAAAATTTTGCTAAGCAATATAGGATTTTGGGGTGCCACGTAAACTAATTAAATATTATATGTGCTTTAAATATGATTTAAATGAATTTGATGTTGTGAATAAGTGTATGAGTCATATAATAAGTGATGTGAGGTTCAAGGGGAAGCCTACATCTAAGCCAAATGGGAAAATTTCATAACAGGCTAAAATTCCAATGGTATTTGTACCAGTCCACACTTTGAACGATCATATCTAATGATATATAAGGTACTATGTGATGAATAACCTATAAAATTAAAGGTCTTCGAGTCTAGTTTCCAACACTTTAAACTGTTTGTCATTTGGACATTCCGACACAAAGTTATGATCAAATTATAAAAGGATGGATTTGCGACCATTTTTGCGATCGCGAAACGACTATGCAGACCACATTTGTGTCGCATAATGGGGCAGAATCGGGAAAAACCATTATGCTATCACATGTTGATTATGCTATAGCATATTTGATTATGATGTCTATTATGCTATAGCATAATGACTATGGTGCAAGAATGCTGTCCATATGTTGATTATGCTATAGCATAGTTGATTATGCTATAGAATAATTGACTTCGAGGTTCATTTTTGGAACTTTTCATATCCGAACCCACTTTGATAAATAATCATTGGGGCTTCATTTGGGACTATTTTTACACTAAATCTAGAGAGAGGTGAGAACATTTTAGAGAGAGAAAGAGGGAACCTAGCCTCCTAATCATCAATCTTGCACAAATCCTCAAGAATCAAGCTTGCTAATCTCAAGCTCACTATCTTCCGGGTAAGTCCTACTTCTAATATTTTATATGTGATATTATGAGATCAAAAATGTAATGTGGGGTTAGAAATAGGCCATGAATGTGATTAACTTGCCATAACCTAGTAAAGGGAAATAAGTTAGAGTAATCTTTCACTAAAAAAGGTTTATTAATCTAAGGGATCACATAGTGTTTGATAAAATGCTCAAATGAGTTCATGATTCCTAGTTCTAAGCTTAAACATGTCATCTTTTAAATTAGATGGAAGGCGATAGAAGGTTCGGTGGTTTGAGAATAGATATTAAAGGTAAATTCTGATTCGAGGTATGTATGGCTAACTTTAATCTTTGTAGAGTCACCTTGTTGGTGTCCGAGCATATGGTATGAGTTTCTTGCTTGAGCATATGTAAATTGATTGTTCTAATGTGTTGAGACATAAGATTCTATTCTCTGATTGTCCTAGTTGAGTGTCATGTCACCATGCTATATGAGATTGTGAAAAGGGTGATTCCTTGTGCTTACTTTATCATGTTCAAAGCTCGTTAACTGTTGAATACATCGGTATGCAAAGTTGTACTACCAAATGAAAGAAATGATAACGAATCCAATTGTTGAATGTATCTAAGTGCTAAATGTTGTGTAGTAAATAATGGCAAGGAAACGTGGATAAACTAATTGAGCTATATGTTGATGGCATACCGTATATGACTCACTGTTTGATAAAGATTTATGTGCCCTTGATTTCATATGGTTACTTGGTTGTTACGAATGAATATCCTTGATGATGAGAATCTTTGTGATTGAATTGTCTGTTGATGTTGCTATTAATTACATGGTTGAACGTATCAAAGTGATAAAGACTGTGTAGAAAATGATGAAATTAAATATGGACTGATTTTATTGAGTTAAATGATTATGGCAACACCATATATGAATTACTATATGGTAAGGATCATTGTGACTTGATTTCACATAGTTATTTGTTGATATGAACTTATGTTCTTCACGATGAAGATCCTTGTGATTTAATTGTTGGTGGTTGTTTCTGTCAAATATGATTGTACGGTGGGATCCGGTTGCGCGCCGCAACACAAAGTAATAAGGGTGAAATGTGATTGTACGGTGGGATCGGGTTGTGCACCGCAACATGAAGTAATAAGGGTGGAGAGGAAATAAGGGTGAGATGTGACTGTATGGTGGGATCGGGTTTTGCGCTACAACAGATGAAAAATTGAAATTAGTAACTGTGAAACCTTCATTTGTGATTTTCTGTATTTCTGCGTGGTATTTGTTTGGTTTGCATGAATGTCCTCTATTTATGTACTGTTTGATTCTACTTAGAATGAAGCTTGTTCATACAAACTAGTACTATTCAATGGTACTAACGCCCCTTTTACCGGGGGAGCTACATATTTTACATGGATGTAGGCGGTTCTATAGCAGGTAGTTCCGACCGCCGATAGTGGTGCCTTCTCTTTATTCTTTCAGTAGTTCTGGTGAGCCCCATTTCCTCTCAGGGCCGTGTGTAGTCTATATTATCTTCTTTTGTATATGTTGTGTCTTTAAAGGTATAACCGTGTCGTTTTTGCCGGTAAATCTATGTAAACTCCTAGTATTCTCAGAGGCTCCGTAGACACTATGTGGGTTGTATAAATATATTTTGGGTAGTAGTTGTTTTTACTCGTAATCGTGGACTGAATCGGAAATGTTACATGTAGCATGTATCTTTTGGGATTATCAAATGCTAAAATGTTAAAAGGACAAATGAACTTAAGTTTTAAGTCCATGATTTAATTTAATTTGCTATTTCATATTGAATATTGTATATCATAAACACGGGGTAATGCGTTGGACAGGACAGGCAATCCAGGCCCGCTTGACCGGGATCATCCGTTTAGGCGCCGGTCTCGTCCCTCGGTTTTGGGGCGTGACATGAAATTGGTTAATTATCGAGTAACGGGACATTACCCAGTTAACTAATAAGTATAAAAAATTAATAAAATTACACCCCAAGTAACGTGGAAGCTAGCCACATTGTAAAGAAATGTGGAAAAATACACCTTCATAGGTGGAAAAATACACCTTCATTTAATTCTCAAAATCAGTAAATAAACTTTCCATAACATAATAATCATTCTTGAAAAACAAAAAGGTTTCTTTCAACCAAACCAAGTGTTAGACATTTTGCTGAAACATATTTCAACCAAATCCAAAACGTAAACTTCAAAGCTTTCAATAATAGATTAATTACTCATATCTTAACATCAGTGTCACAAGCAGAACGCTGGAAACGTTCATAAAATTCAAGCTCCTGCAAGATATTAACAACGAGATTCTCACAGTCAAACACTCCTACAAAGAATATTGTACGGTGTTTTTCCTACCCCAGGTATGTTAGGGCTAAGCCCTTCTTTCATTTTGACATGATCTCGTAATTACACGAGTTTGATAGCGATGCATAAATAAAAATCCATATCTCGAAATTTACGTATATTTTGCTAGTCTCGCAACTTAGGTAAATTTTCCTTCTTTTGTAAGTTACAATATTCTCTTTATCGGGGCTTCATATTCATTTGAGTATTTATTTTTCCAGTCAAGAGAGCAGAGAATTCATATGTATACAGTATTACAGTATTTCCATTACCATCGAGCTATGATCGATGAGAAAGCCCCTATTGGGCAACCTCTGATCTGATGATAAGTTGTATATCGGGTCTACTATGGCCGAGCACCTATGAGCAAGCACAGTTATTTGAGATATAGAGCCTAGTATAGTCGAGCGCCTATAAGCGAGCATACTACGGTAGAGTAGTTATATATATAGAGAGCCTTATCGGGCCGGACAACTATTTTACTTACTATATTGAGAGAGTTGGGTCAGTATCAGCAGGTAAGCATATCTTCAGATTATCTTTGACTTCCATCTACCTGCAGTTGTTATAATATCAGTTAAGTTTCAGCTTTATGTATATTGCCTTACATACTAGGTACATTATTTTTTACTGACGTCACTTTTCTGGGGGCGCTGCATTTCATGCGTGCAGGTTCATACAGACAGACGGGTAGGCCTCCTCATTAAGCGTTGCTCGAGTTCAGCTTGATCGGTAAGATCCATGTCTTTCAGAGATGTCGGGTATAGAGCCTTATGTACATTTTATATATATATATATATGTATATATGTTATGACTAAGTCGGGAAGTCATTCCGATCATAGTATATCCATCAGTAGAAGCTTGTAGACATATCTTCTCAGTTAGTGCATTATGTTGGGCTTCCAGGCCTTGTATGTATATTTGGTTGGTTTGTCAGCTGTAATAATTATGACGGCCTTGTCGACGCATCTTTATATTGACTGTTAGTCAGCATCCACAGTTTTCTTGCAATGTGGCCCATGTCAAAAGTATGACATCATATGTTCAAAGTCCCTTAGTTTCAAGTTGTTATGCAAGGGTAGGTGAGGCACTAGGTGCCGATCTCGCCTCCAGGTTTAGGGCGTGACAAAAGTGGTATCAAATCCAGGTTCTTTCCTAGGGAGTCTACAAGCGGTGTCTAGTAGAGTCTTGTTTATGGGTGTGTCGTGCACCGCACTTATAAGTAGGAGGTTACAAGGCATTTAGGACTGTCACTCTTTCTTCTTACTCTAGATCGTGTGGTAGAGCTCACTTATAAGAATTCAAATTCCTAACGTCTATTTTATTCGTAATAAGACGAAACCTATATTCAGAAAGACGGTAGATAAGAGATATAGTTGTGGAAGTGTTGAAGTCAGATGAACTCGATTTTTCATTATGCTTATGATAAGTAAATGTGAGGTCTTCGGCAGACCAGGCGTATACTAAAAGTTGTAAGGTTATTGATAAGGAGTTTTAAGACAAGAATACTTATCCACTCTTACGGTAAAAAGGAATAACAGAATCAGAAGGTAGACACAAGTTTCAGCAAGTAAAAGAAGCAAGGTGAAGAAGGGCACGAGGTACCCAGTTAATAATTATTATCATTATTTACCATTTAGGAAGGGAGGTATAAGCATTTTGAGTTACCTTCAATAGTAACAGATGTACGTACAATCGACCACACCGATCTCAGTTATGCCTTATGAGGGCAAAAAAATATAGCTTAAGAGAAGGACGGGTTATCAGGATCCGGATGGGATTAGAGTAACCCAAAATATTGGAGGGATTGGTAAAGTTAGTTGATATTTCCGAAGGATATTGCAAATATGCTAATAGATCTCCTTGTGAGACACCTAGATGGTGCACACTAAAATAGTACAGCTAGTTATGAGTACTACAAAGATAAGAAGTGGAAACCTTGAAGGGATAAATATTACCTTAGTATGGCTCCTGTCCCTAGTAGAGGGAGAATGTTAGGTAGCCCGAATAGCAAGTAAATGGAGCAAGGGAAGGTAAAGGCAAAACAATGTCTTGTTGAAGATTTCAGGACAAAGTGATAAATAGAAATATTAGCAGGGAAGTATGAAGAGGGATAATGAAGCATTATGAGTGAGATGTGATACATGGATGGCAACAGTAAAGTGTTACAGAATCTACAGTCAAATGAAGAAAGAGACGGTAGGTGATAGGCCTTAAGAGAACAAGAGAGTATAGGCCATAAAGTCATATCCTGACTTCGAAAATTAAGTTCGTGACTCTAACACAACTACCATATGGAAAAGTTAGACCCCAGAATAATAGAAACCAGCTTGGATTGGTAAACAAGTTAAACTAAACATGAAGTAGGAACTAAGTGATTTGATAATATTCAGTATCATGAGAATTTCATATTGGATTTTGGAAATAATAGAATGGACAACAAAAGAAGATGCATGATGAATTAAGATAATGGTCATTCAGGGAGACGCTTCCCTAATGCAATCAATATGAGCGAAGTTAAGCTTAAGGGTGTATGTGCCAGTTACATTATGTTTCACCATCGCGAGTGAGGAATTTTTTTATCCTTGTCACATGAGGATTACCGCAAGGCGAGTAAGGGTCATTGATGATGTAAAAGGACGCCAAAGATGAAGAGGAAAAACACCTATAGGTAGGTCGTCATAGCTCCAAGTCTTAGTACTCCCCAAAAGGGGGGAATATAGAATGATAAAGGAAGAATGTGATAAAAATGAAAAAGGAATGAGATTGTAATTATCCAAATGTTACAGATATGCTATGATTCCATAATATTATGTAAGCACAATGTCAAGAAAAGGAAGTAGGTTCCTGCCTGGGATATTATTGATAGATAATGAGCAAGTACCTGAGGTAAGTTAAGACAAGGAAATAACCAAAGAAAGATTAACTGGAATATGTATATGAGAATGGGCCGAGCCTAGTCATGACTAGATAGAAGTTACATACAAATCAGAAGATCATACAAGATAAATGTAGTAAGCCCCAACATGGAGAATCCATCCTCCCAGTAATATTATTATAATACTTGAGATATGTTCAAATAGGAGTAGGCGTAGTTAAAGGTACTGTTAAAGCTACGGGGATAAAAGAATGTACCACTGGGAAGGCATTCAAAATATCAATACAGAAGCAACCACACAAGCACAAGGATACGGAGGTAAGAAACTACGTATGATTATAGGCAAGGAAGGACATCAAAAGGTCCGTAATAAGCTCACCGCTTTATGAGAGTCAAGGGTTCTCCCTAAGTACTACAACAAAAGACTAGCTGAGGAAATAAGGAGGAAGTTTTTAACCTAAGATCAATGACCTAAAGAGGAAGTGATCTTATAAAGACAGTCTCACAACAATGTTGTATGCACTCCATAAGGAAGTGACACATACCGCAGCTAATGGACGGGAAGTAATCAGAAGTGATACTCAAGGCGATATGAGTTTTATGGAATTCCAATATATATGGGAACTAAGATAAGTTAAGTATGCACCCAACAAGTGGAACAACGACCAAGAAAAGTAATTGTTTACATTTAAAGAAAGTAACAAAGGGAATTATTCGATCAATAATCCAGAGTTACTTACATTATGAACGCACTTAAGAGTTCGGAGTATTATCCATGCATCATATATGTTGACAATAATACGATCGTAGGAGACTCTGGTATAAGTTAAAATAGAGCATTGAGTCAATGTCATAGACAAGGGATTGAATTGTTAGATGATGGTATCACGGATATTACATAGCATCTCTGAAAGACTAAAGTAATAAATAATACCATAAGTCGCATATCGGAAGGTAGCTTAAGCCTACATAAAGGATGATCAGAAGGAAGAGGAAACTAAAGAGTTGCATCAACAAAGTAAATGAGGAGTCTGATTATTGGACCAAAAAAAAATTATAGACATTATGATTGAGAACATTGCAGAACCACTTTTAAAATCAGAGGTACAAGAAAGATAGTACAACAACCACATTCTATAACGGCCCTATGTTAGAGCCAGTTAGTAAAGTACCAGCCTCGTAAGAAGTCAATATGAAGCTCCCACCGGATTGTGTATGCACCAAAGGGGCAAGTGTTACAATAGAGCATCAAGTTGTGGATGTGAATTATACATATGTGGAAGGGAGGTCATGAAAGAGATAGAAGATATGATGTGAGATTTTATGGTAAGTAACGTAAAAGTGAACAGCGTACGAGATACCTAAATGTAAAAGGTTGTGAACAGTTCATACTTCGGATAGAAGGCTAGAATCACAGGGATTCATTATCCAGGAATGATAGTGGAATCATTAGTAGCATGTCTTCAAGACTATGGTTTCTAGGTATCGAAAATCTTGCCTAAGAGAATAAAGAAGAGTTATTTAGAGACGATGTGATTTCTCGGTTCACGGTCCCAAAATGACATAAGGAAATCTATGATGCAAGAAAGTTGAAAGGTTTTAAGTAGTATAAATAGAGATGTGTAGGTCGCAAGCTATAACAAAATGGATTAGTCCTCATGATTAAACCTATGAGAACAAGCAGAGCATATGGTTTCTCTAAGTTATACAAAGCTCATTGTACCCTGAATGAACTCAAAGGAGTCTAAGACTAATAACATTTAGAAGAGATGGAATGCTACCCTGTTAATAGAATAAGGGTGTAATTATTGTAGACAAAGGATGACATTTGGGTCTGCGATTGAGTAATGAGCTGATGAAGAAAAGAAATGGATCTCATGAATTGGACATGATTAAAATACCCACGCAAGGTGAATCATATTGGAATGCTGTGAGATATGGTTATGAAAGCAGGGTATTGCCCCACGTGGATCAATCTAATCATATCAAATGTACCCCGATAAAACGTGAATCTCAGCGGTTATATTACATAAAATTTTAAGTTATCACGGGTGGATTACGGATCAAAGTTGAGGTAAATAAAAAATGGATGGAAAAAGTTATAAAGTATTACAGGAGATTAGCCCCTCGTTCTTAAGATGAACAGTAATGTGGAAACATTAGAGGACATAGATTTATACGTATGAAATGTAAGAAATGGACTAAAACTACACCCCAAGTAACGTGGCAGCTAGCCACATTGTAAAGAAATGACTCAAAATCAGTAAAAAACTTTCCATAACATAATAATCATTCTTGCAAAAAAAAAAAAGGTTTTTTTCAACCAAACCAAGTGTTAGCCATTTTGCAGAAACATATTTCAACCAAATCCAAAACGTCAACTTCAAATCTTTCAATAAGAGATTAATTTCTCATATCTTGACATCAAGGTCACAAGCAGAACGCTAGAAACGTTCATAAAACTCAAGATCCTACAAGATATTAACAACGAGATTCTCACAATCAAATTCTCCTACAAAGAATATTATACGGATTTTTTCCTACCCCATGTATGTTAAGTCTAAGCCCTTCTTTCATTTTGGCATGATCTCGTAATTACACAAGTTTGATAAAGAGTCATAAAGAAAAATCCATATCCGGAAATTTACGTATATTTTGCTAGTCTCTCAAGTTACATAAATTTTGCTAGTTTTGTAAGTTACAATATTCTCTTTATCGGAACTTCAAATTCATTTGGGTATTTCTTTTTTCTAGACAAGAGAGTAGAGAATTTATATGTATACAGTATTATAGTATTTTCATTACCATCGAGCTATAATCGATGGGCAGGCGCCTATTGGGAAACCTCTGATCAGATGGTAAGTTATATATCGAGCCTACTGTGGTCGAGCACCTATGAGCGAGCCTAGTTGTTCGAGATACAGAGCCTAGTATGGCCGAGTCCCTATGAGAGAGCGTACTACGGTAGAGTAGTTATATATATATATATACCGAGACTTATCGGGCCGCATAACTATTTTACTAACTATATTGAGAGAGTTGGTTCAGTATCAGCAGGTAAGCATATCTTCATATTATCTTTGACTTCCAGCTACCTGCAGTTATTATATTATCAGTTCAGTTTCAGCTTTCAGTATATTGCCTTACATACTCGATACATTATTTCGTACTAACGTCCCTTTTCTGGGGGCGCTGTATTTCATGCGTGTAGGTTCAGACAAACAGACGAGTAGGCCTCCTTATTAAGTGTTGCCCGAATTCAGCTTATATATATATATATATATATATATATATATATATATATATATATATATATATATATATATATATATATATATATATATATATATATATATATATATGTATATGTATATATGTTATGAGTAAGTCGAGGAGCTGTTCCGATCACAGTATATCCATCAGTAGAGGCTTGTAGACATATCTTCTCAGCTAGTGCATTATGTTGGGCTTGCAAGCCTTGTATGTATAGTTGGTTGGTTTTTCATCTGTAATAATTATGACGGCCTTGTCGGCCCAGTTTTATATTGACAGTTAGTCAGCATCAACAGTTTTCTTGCAATGTGGCCCATGATCAAAGTATGACATCATATGTTAAAAGTCCCTCAGTTGCAAGTTGGTACGCAAGGATAGGTGTGGCACCAAGTGTCGATCTCGACCCCAGGTTCGAGGCGTGACCATTTTTGCGGAAGGTTTGTGGGCTGCATTCCCATTATGCGGCCGCATATGTGACCGCATAACTGTTTTGGGGCACCTCATTTTCTTATTTTTAAACTCCGACCCCAGATCGACATAAAGCATATTCCCGACCATTTAAACCATTCTCCTGAGAATTTAGAGAGAGAAAATAGAGGGCTCTAGAGAGAAGGTCCCAATTCCATCAAATTGATCCTCCATCACCACTCAAAGCTTGGGACTAATCAAACAAGATACCAATTTCCTCACTATAAGAGGTATGTTTCTCCCACACTAGCTTTTAAATTCAATGATTAGCTATAATGGGTCATTAGTAAGGTAGTCCATGGAGGTAAGGAAAGGGACCTTGCATGCATGGGATTCTAAACAATGTGTGGGAAAGTAAGAGCAAAGATAAAAAGAAATGGGGGATAAGACCTTAGAAAACTCATAATTCTAGGTGTAACGCACAAGTTAACTAGGTCTATGATCCAATTCTTAATTATAATTTGAATATGCTATTTTGTCAAATAGATTGAAAGAGCTAAAGGATTCCGGAAATTGTCGTAGGAATTAGGGATAAGACCCAATCCAGGTATGTATGGCTAACTCTAATCTTCATAGAATCAACTCGTTGGTTTCCGAATAGGTGGTGTGATTCCCTTACTTGATATACTTGAATTGATTGTTTTTATGTGTTAAATCGAAAGATTTCTCTTTCTAAATTGTTCTAGTTGACTGCCATGTCACCATGCTACCTGAAAATGTGAATTATGATCCTACATGCTCCTTCTATTATGTGTGCAATTCATTACATGTTGGTTCACATTAATATGAAGGATGATTCTATTGAACGGATAAAAAGGAGAATCAACTCAAATTGTAAAATGTGTCCAAGTGCCAAGAACTATGTGATAAATGATGGAAATGAGATGTGAATTGAGTAATTAATTGAAATGGTGATGTCCAAAGTGAGATGGCTTAGTCGATCGGCCCGAGATCGGACGCCATGGTGTACACATGGTGGCATTTAAATTGGAAACATTGATATAAATTTTGGACATGGTTATATCTCACTTGGGATGGCTTAGCCGGTCGGGCCGAGACCGGACTCCGTTTAAAAAAAGACACGGTGGCATTGCAAAATCGTGGCACTTGGCATTAAGAGACTATTAAATCAAAAGGATGGAAAGACGAAATAAGAAACTATGTGACCCCTACCTACGATTCTCTATTCTTGGGAAGTGTTTGTTCTATTTTAGACTGGAGTAGTTCATACATACTACTAATATTCAATAGTACTAACGTCCCTCTTTGCCGGGGGCGCTACATCTTTGAATGGATGTAGGTGGTTCTATTGCAGATAGTGTTGATCGTCGATAGTGGTGCCCTCGCTCTTCTCCTCATGACAGTCTTGGTGAGCCCTGTTTCTTCCTGGGGTCATGTATAGTATATGTTATTATTCGTTTATATAAGTTGCTACATTTTGAGGTATAATCGGGGCCTTGTTACCGGCATTGGCATGTTTGCCTTTTGTATCTATAGAGGCTCCGTAGACGTTTACGAGGGTCATGTATGGGAGTCGGGGATGTTATCAAGTTAGACTGTATGTGGAAATCCTATTCCTCTTAATCATAGATTGTAAAGTACTTTGGAAGTTTGATTATCGCATAATGTATGTAAGGAAAAATGAACTAGCAATGTATGTATGTTTATATAGTTGACTTCTCCCATGGTTAAAAAAAGGTGATGCGTTCCCTTGTTGGAATACGAATGAGTCGGGTAGGATATGTTTGAAAGGCTTGTTCGACCGGGTTCACTCGGTTGAGCGTCGTTCGTGCTCCCTGAGGTTGGGTGATCACGCTCAACTATGTCTAATAAAAGACTAAACGGGTGTTGCAAATATAATCCGGGCTATTATGCCCAGAGTCGATCCCACAGGGAATTAACGTATCAATCAAGTCTTTAGAATACGCAACTTTTACTCAATCAATTATCTCAAAACATTTTTAATATAAATTGGTGATGTTTTACTAGTTCTACTGACAATAATAATAACTAACGATTACTAACAATGTGTTGTAAACAATTATGATAGAGGCCTAAGGCTATGGTTTCCCCCGTTGGTGAACTTACTTCTCGGATATTTCATATAACTTGATTAATTATTTCTATCAATCATGAACACTCTATCTACCATAAATCTCTCTCAAGTAATTATGATAATTTACTAGACGCACTCTCTCAAGTTACGCTAGCTAGATTGCATTACAGTTCACTTTAGATTGCACCTGAAGTATCGTTATCTCTAATCCAACTTCTAAACCCTCGGTTATGACTTTCGTCTATACTCTGGGAGTGGTGTTGTTCAAACAATTACCTAAATATGCACTCTCTCTCAAGTAGATACATACTAAATAGGCACAACTAATTGATGGCCATTCAATTAACTACAACAAGAACGTAGTTGAACAAATAGAGATGAAAAATCAACAAAACTGTATTAATATCACCGTAAGTTTATACCCCAACGGGTTCCACGAAAACCCTAGATTAATAAAGTTAGATACTCATATTCATAACAACCAATTCTAAAATAACTTGCATAATTGAATTACAAAATAATAAATAAAAGCTATAAAAATCAATGTTTTCTTCACTGAGTAGTAATCCACAAGTTTTTCTTCACTTCAATGGCTCCTCTTTTTTCAAGTTGTATTTTTGGGTCTATTTATATGTTTGGGATAAACCCTAGTCGTGTAGGAGACTTCTATTCCAACCGGGAAACACTTAAAACCTTTAAAACTCGGAATTGACCGGACCTCGGGACCCAGGCGTTTGGGCTCAAACGCCCCCTTAAACCCAGGGCATACCTGGCTTTAGGGCTCTAACGCCTCACTAACGCCAGGCTGACCCTGGCTTTAGGGGCCAAATGCCCCACTAACGCCCGGTTTGTCCTGGCTTTAAGGCCAAAACGCCCGGCTATAGCCCGGGTCACTCCTTTTCGACTCTTGATCGTATGTGTTATTTTCATTCATCCATTTAGCTCGGTTTCCATCTCCAATGCACCTACACATGAAATAGACTCCATTATGCACATAAAAAGTGTATTTTTATCATTAACGCACATAAAATGTACGGCAATAACGTGTTAAACCATGAATTCTAGCCACGCATCAATACCCCACAATTAAACATTTGCTGGTCCTCGAGCAATCAAACTACACTCATGTACACAACTTATTAAGCACATCCCTTAACACGTTATACCAAGAATTTTTAAAACAGTTTAAGCACAAAGGTTTGACATCCTCCCCTCAATAATGGACTCACAAATACCATGCTTTATTCACATTCCACTCACTACTCTAACATAGAGGTCAACAACATTACCTTTCCTTCATGAATCATGTGCCCTCACCAAATCAAAAAGCTAGTTCCTCACACAATAAAATTTAAGAACACTTCGGAACTCAAGATAGAAAGAATTCACTCACTCTCAGAAATAATATTCATATGCCACAAAAGATGCACCATAGGCTTGCCCGTAGTACTCTACTAATCGAGCTCATTCAGTCTAGGATAAATTAGGACTTTATTTGGTTGTAATGTAGGCCGGGACGGGTAGGATGCATTTGGATATAAGAGTGACTACACCTCCCTAAGCACATTAACACATATAATTTTGCATTCAACCTCAAACATATATTAAGACAAACTCCACCTTTACATCAATGTTATTACCCCATACTTCTTTAAGCACAATTACATTAATAGTCACCACATATATTTTTCTTTCACAACAATACAACTGTTTATTTTATTTATTTTCTTTTTCTTTTTTTCTTTTTTTTTTCTCAAGTGACTCTTACTTTCTCAAACAGTGCACCTTTCTCCTTATTTCAATTACTCCACTCAAAAACCAACCTACCACCCCACACTTTAACTTTTCCATATTTCATCACTTTCTCAGTGCTTACGAGAGGTGACAATGTTCAAATATATGACTGTTTCAAACAAAGGGGTATGGCTTGTAATGTGGTTGCCAAAGAAACAAGATTATAGGCTCAACAGGGTTAACTACGATACATAACAACTAGGTGGGTACAATATATATATAGCTGGCTTAACAAAGAAATGCCTATATCACTTCCAAGACTGAATAAAACTTCTATTTCGCTTTGCACACACACGGGGAAAGTTCTAGACATCAAATGCAATGCATAGAATAACATACAAACCTCACACACACTTGGCACATAACTCACTCAGGATTTGACCTATCACGACACTCCGGTCAATGCAGTTTAAGCAAATCTTAAGAATTCCTGATTTACGGTATTTATCCTGGAGTCCAAAAATTGAGCCTAAACGTCACAACCAAAGTACTGACTATCCTTAAGGCATTAGTATGTTCTGAGATATTTCTACTATTAAGACCTTAACCATGTGATTCCTACTCTTAAAAATTAAAAACTACCTACACCCGGTTCAATTAAAAACCCTTGGAAAAGAACCGTGGTCCAAAGAAAAACCAAGGGGGAATTACTACACTACTTAAAACAAAAAATCTTTTTGGTATTTTCTCTAGACTTACTTCCTTCAAAAAACTGTATAGGAGATCCATCGTCAGGAAGAGTCCACATATTTCTAATTAAATTTTTCTGCTTTGATCTACTTTTAAAAAAGCTTACCAACAAGAAAAGCTAAAACTACTTACAAGAAAGCACACTAAACACAACAAATCACAACAAATATGTACAACACCCCACACTTAAATCATGCAGTGTCCTCAGTGCATCACATATAGACAAAACAAGAAATAAAGTAAGGTGCAAGAAACTCCCTGCTCACGTAGCGTCGACATCCTTTCCATTAGTTTTTACTTTCCATGCTCCTTCGAGCAAATGCTTTAATCACTTTATGCCTCCACTTTGAACTTATAAATTGGATCCCAAGTTTTGAATCTGCTCTATGATCATACTCCTGGGGTGGTGGAACAAATATGCCTGGCCCAATAAAACAATGTAGTAATCTGCGCTTCTTGGCCTTTCGATGAAATGTGTACTCCTTACTTTCTGGCAAGAAGAATTCCAGAATGTAGGCATCTTGTTCTTTATCCCTAAACTCCTCAGGTGGTTCGGATAACTCTTTTTTCATATCATCATCCAAACACAATGTGAAACAATGGTTGGAGTGTGTACCAGCATCCTCAACACTAACGATACTAGATTCAAAAAAGTATGTATCATCGATGTCGTTGGTTAACTCTAGTATCTTTTCTACCACATCTGCATCCTTCAATTTCAGTTCCAACCTGGGTGGTTCTTGAATAGATGGCCTGGCTGGCGAGTTCTCTCTTTCCTCTACGTATAGTGACTCAAACTCGAGAGCCTTTGGCCATACCCCTTTCTCCTCAAGTGCTAACACCCAATCTGCCAGTTCTTCACCGTTCATATCATCTACATTCATCAAACATTCATCCAAAGTGTCCCCAACAGTCAGGAATGCATCATCTTTTTCTAAGGTCACATTCACAGCATCAATAAGAGATCATTTGACGAACTCACTAGGTTGCGTCATAGACTTCTGCATGTTGAAAGTGATTTCTTCATCATTGAGCCTCATCTTAAGTTTGCCAGTCTCACAATCGATAAGAGCTCTGCCTTTGGCCAAAATTGGCCTTCCCAAGATTATGGGAATTTCCTCATCCACTTTGCCGTCTTATATCACAAAATCAGCAAGAAATACAAACTTCTCCCCTTGCACCAATACATCATCCAGAATACCCGACAGTCTGTTCACCGTCCTATCAGCATGTTGCAACAGCATGGAGGTGGGCCTGGCTCTACCAATCCCCAGTCTTTTATATATGGTCAGCGGCATCAGATTAATGCTGGCCCCCAAGTCACATAGAGCTTTGGTGAAAGCTATGTTGCCAATGGTATAAGGAATTGTAAAACTCCCTGGGTCAGACAACTTTTCAGCAATAGGGCGTGCCACCACCGCACTACAAGTCTGAGTAAGGGTGACAGTAGCCAGATCTTGGAAGTCAACTTTTCTGGACATCAAGTCCTTCATTCTTTTAGCGTAACCAGGCATTTCCTTCAATGCATCAATCAATGGGATATTTACCCGTACTTGCTTTAGCATGTCCAAGAACTTCTTGTATTGTCCATCCTTTTGGTATTTGGCCAGCCTCTGAGGGAATGAAGCTGGCACTCTCTTTTTTCCAGTAATTTGGGCCTTTTATTTCTCAGCCACCACCTCAACTACCGGCGTCTGAGCTATCTCCACTTATTTTTCAGTCTCACTCTGTGCACTGGGTTCTCCTTCAATAGGTCACAGTGTTACCTTGGTCAAGTTTGTTGAATCATCAAGTTCAATCGGCATTGGTACCAGTGTCTCGGCCTGTCTGCTTTCACGAGCTCTCTCCAGTTGCAAGTTTAAGTCTCTGCCACTGTGGAGAGTCACTACCATCAGCTGCCTTGGGCACTAGTCCATAGGATTTACCTGGGTATCTGCAGGTAAAGTTCTAGGAGGACGATTGTTCACTTCAATAGATATCTGGCCCAATTGTACTTCAATCTTTTTAATAGTTGCATCATCTATATCTATTATCTCACTGATTTTTGCATTTGACCCATTAACCTGCTGCATCATAGCTTCTAACCTAGAAAACCCATCTTCTTGCTTTCCCCCCTGTTGATGCTGAGGAGGGTGGTATGCTTGTTGTTGATTCTGATGGTTATAACCTTGTGGCCTCTGATACGGTACTACATTACCTTGTTGTCCCCTGAGACCCATATTTCCACTGCTCTATTGCTGGTGGGGTGGTCTATATGGTTGAACTTGCTGACCCCACTTCTGCCCCCCGTGTCTCTAGCTTCCATAATTTGACACATAATTCATATTTTCTGGATAAGGAGGGTGATGACATTCTGCATTCCAGTGATTACCAAGTGGTTGACTAATNAAGTAAGATTTGACTTTCTCTCCACGTTTTTCTCAAGAATGCTCCACCAGCCGAAGCATCAACATTTGTTTTAACAGTATCAGCCAACCCTATATAAAAACGCTACCCCAACATTTTGTCTGGAATACCATGATGTGGACAGATAACCAACCTCCCCTTAAATCGTTCCCATGTCTTTTGTAGTGTTTCAACTGGTTTATGTCTGAAGCTCAAGATTTCATCGATTTGTTGAGCAGTCTTGTTGGGTGGATGAAACTTGTTCACGAACTGTTTAACTAACTCCTCCCATGTGGTAATGGAATTGAAGGGGAGTGAGTTTAGCCAAGTCTGGGCAGTGCCAGTCACTGAGAATGGAAACAACAACAGTTTTATTGCCTCCTGAGTGACGTTTGGCTGCCTCTGTGTTTTGCAAATTGACAGGAAGTTTTTCAATTGTTGTTGGGGGTCTTCGATGTATGATCCTGAGAATAGACCTTTGTTCTGCAATAAGTGCAGCATATCGTTTGTTATTTGGAGGGACTCGACCTGTATCTGAGGGACCAGTATCGCAGTGGCCAAATTCTCAGCTGGGGCTTGTGCCCAGTTATATAAGGGAGCCTCTTCCCCTATTTGAGCGACTGGGTCTACCACATCATCCCCATTATTGTTCCGGTTGTATGGATCTTCCATGTCGATTTCAATTTGTTCAATTTGTGGTTGATGCTTGCTTTTCCGGTTGGTCCGATTTTAGGGCATTGAAAACTTTCCCGGGGTCTCACAAGGCTTCAACTAATTCACCAGTCCTCGATGAGTTCCTAGGCATGCACCTTCAACACGTTAGCAAACGTTAAACTTTCAATGTAAAAACGAAAATTTAAAGAAAATTGACTATATTTAAGAATATTTTGTATTTCTTCCAACTCAATTGATAATACCGTTAACTCCCCGGCAACGGCGCCAAAATTTGATCACGCTCAACTATGTCTAATAAAATACTAAACGGGCGTTGCAAATATAATCCGGGGGTATTATGCCCAGAGTCGATCCCACAGGGAATTAACGTATCAATCAAGTCGTTAGAATACACAACTTTTACTCAATCAATTCTCTCAAAATTTTTTGAATATAAATTGGTGATGTTTTACTAGTTCTACTGACAATAATAATAACTAACGATTACTAACAATGTGTTGTAAACAATTATGATAGAGGCCCAAGGCTATGGTTTCCCCCATTGGTGAACTTACTTCTCGGATATTTCATATAACTTGATTAATTATTTCTATCAATCATGAACACTCTATCTACCATAGATCTCTCTCAAGTAATTATAATAATTTACTAGACGCACTCTCTCATGTTACACTAGCTAGATTGCATTACAGTTCACTTTAGATTGCACCCGAAGTATCGTTATTTCTAGTCCAACTTCTAAACCCTCGGTTATGAGTTTCGTCTATACTCTGGAAGTGGTGTTGTTCAAACATTACCTAAATACTCACTCTCTCTCAAGTAGATACATACTAAATAGGCACAGCTAATTGATGGCCATTCAATTAACTACAACAAGAACGTAGTTGAACAAATAGAGATGAAAAATCAACCAAACTGTATTAATATTACCATAAGTTTATCCCTCAAAGGGTTCCACCAAAACCCTACATTAAGAAACTTAGCTACTCATATTCATAAGCACCAATTCTAAAATAACTTGCATAATTGAACTACAAAATAATAAATAAAAGCTATAATAATTAATGTGTGCTTCACTGAGTAGTAATCCCCAAGTTTTTCTTCACTTCAATGGCTTTTTTTTTCAAGTTATGTTTTTGGGTCTATTTATATGTTTGGGATAAACCCTAGCCGTGTAGGAGACTTCTATTCCAACCGGGAAACACCTAAAACCTTTAGAACTCGGAATTGACCGGACCTCGGGACCCAGGCGTTTAAGCTCAAATGCCCCCTTAAAGCCAGGGCAGACCTGGCTTTAGGGCTCTAATGCCCCACTAACGCCAGGCTGGCCCAGGCTTTAGGGGCCAAACACCCCACTAATGCCCGGGTTGGCGTAGCTGTAAGGCCAAAACGCCCGGCTATAGTCCGGGTCACTCCTTTTCGACTCTTGAGTGTATTTTCGACGTTCATGCATCCATTTAGCTCGATTTCCATCTCCAATGCACCTACACATGAAATAGACTCCATTATGCACATAAAAAGTGTACTTTATCATTAACACACATAAAATGCACGGCATATAATGTGTTAAACCATGAATTCTAGCCACGCATCATTGGGTCATAACAAAAAGTGAACAACGTACGAGATACTCAGATGCAGAAGGTTGGGAATAGTCCATAATTCTGATAGAAGGCTAGAAATGCTAGGATTCAGTATCCAGAAATTATTGCAGCATCACTAGTGGTATATCTTCCAGTCTATGGTGTCTACGTACTGAGAGGTATAATTAAGAGATTAAAGAAGAGTTAGAGACGATGTGATGTCTTTCTTGATGTTTCAGAATAGCACAAGAAAATCTATGGTGCAAGGAAGTCGAAGGAAGGTTGTGAGTAGTACAAATGAATATGTGTAAGTCGCAAGCTAAAGTATGGTAGAGCGACAAGGTTTTAGGAAGACCAGAGTAAGGATAAGAAAACGCGAGTGAAAAAAGAGGACGAAAATTGATAAATCCTCGGGATTAAGACAAAGAAAACAAGAACAGCTGATGGTTTCTCTAAGTTATAGAAAACTCAATATAGCCCGAATAAACTCAAAGGAGTCTAAGACTAGTTCTATATAGAAAATATGGAATGCAGCCCTGGTAGTAGAATGAGGGTGTGATTCTGATAGATAAAGGATGACGTTTGGTCCTTCAAATTGACTAATGACTTGAAGAGGATTTTATGAATTTTAGGGGATTAAAATACCCATGTAAGGTGAGTCACATTGGGATACTATAAAATATATTTATGGAAGTATAGTATCGCTCCTAGGTGGATCAATTTAATCATTTCAGATGTTCCACGATGAGACGTAAGCCCTAGCGGTAGTGTTACATAAAAGGTCAAGTTATCAATGGTAGATTAAAGATAAATATTGAGGTGAATCAACAATGGAAGGATAAGAGTTACAAAGTATTAGATGAGAGTAGGTTGTCATTCTTAAGATAAACAGTAACGAGAAAGCATTAAAGAACTTATTTTTATACATTTATGATAAGAAGCGAGAGAGTAACCTGGAATTAGATAGCAGACATCGATAATAATAAAACCAAGGTAAGATTTATGGTATAGTATGACCTACCTAGATGCAGTAAAATTATACGGATGAATAACCAGGCATATGAAATAAGATATAACAATATTTGTAAGTTTGAAAAAGTACCGAGAGAATAACCTCAGTATACCTATAGATGCCCAGAGGGACATCGTATTAAGCTCTGTATATGTTTGCAAAAGTGAGGCCCATAGATTGGCTAAAAGCTGAAGGAACAAAGGAGAGAAGAGTCTCATAGGCGCACTTACAAAGTCAGAGTCGTACATGATGCATGATAAAAGGTAGTTATAGTTACAAGATTGGAAGTATTCCTACCATGAGTCGTGGTGTGAGAAAGAGGCTAAAGGGGGAATGCCCTGGCCTTTGGGATTCATTCACATAACAGTTGCCTAGATGGCAAGAGGAAAACTAAAGTATTCATAAGAGCTATGGGTTATGAGAATGATAAGTGCACCAGTCAACATTCAAGGACGAATGTTCCAAAGGGGGGAATGATTTTACACCCCATATTTTCATACATGAAAGTACGCCATAAATAAATTGATGAAAGCTCGGGAATGAGATGTTACATCCTGCATTTTTGTACGTTAAAGTTTCATCATACGTTAATCGACATAAGTTCGGGAATGAAATTATTTTGGGATTATAAGTATTACGCTACTTCACACAAGGGATAAGTAAATTCATGAAGGTGAGAGGTTAAAAAAAATTTAAAAATATGAGTTTCGTCGAAGTTTGACAATTTGGGATAAAATATTATAACGGCCCGACCGGTTGTTTTGAGCATTTGCACTTCACTCGGTTGTTTGAGATTATGAGTAGCTCCATGTAATGTATTATGATTTATGTGAATTGTTGATTTTTGTTTTCAGGTTATTCGGAATCGGTTTGGAAGAATGAGTTCGTTGTTGAAACTTCAAGTTGAAGAGTTAACCAAGTTGGACTTTTCGAGAATTTGACCTCGGAACCGAGTTTTGATGGTTCCTTTAGGTCTATATGGGTATTTTGGACTCGGCCATACGCCTGGATTTTCATTTGGATGTTGCTAGAATGTTTCAGCACAAGTTGGCAAAAATAGGATGTTGGAAGGTTTGGAAAGTTCATAAGTTTGACCAGAAGTTGACTTTGAGGATGTCGGATTCAGATTTTTGTTACGGGAATTTGAATAGCTTCGTCATGTCATTTGGGACTTGTGTGCTAATTTTGAGTTTATTCCGGGATGATTTGATACGCTTCAGTGCGTGTTTTGGAAATTTAAAAGTTCAAAGCTCATAGATTTTGATTTGAGTTGTGATTTGTCATTTTGATGTTTTTATGTGTGTTTTGAGTCCTCGAGTAGGTTCGTGTTATCTTATGTGAGTTGTGGGTATGATTGGGCGGGGTCTCTAGGGGCTCAGGCGTGTTTCGGATTAATTTCTGATCATTTTCTTCAATATTGCAGCTACTGGTTCTAGTGTTCCGCACCTGCGATTGGTATTACGCAGGTGCGATGGCCGCAGAAGCGACAAAGGCATTGTATATGCGATATGAGAGCTGGATGAGGAGGCCCGAAGAAGCGGAGAAAGGGGCGCAAGTGTGCCGAGTGAAAGCGCAGGTGCAAGTATCTTTGCAGATGCAGAGTTTGATACCGCAAGTGAAGGGGTTTCCGTGTAAGGCTATTTTTTGTAGATGTAATGTTTTTCGGCAAAAACAGTGGTCGCAGGTGCGACGAATTGTCCGCAAATGCAGAATTTGCTGGGCGGAACCTACAATTCGAGGTCTTTGGTTTCTATCTTCATTTTCGAACTCTGGAGCTCGGATTGGGCGACTTTGCAGAGGAGATTTTCCACACAACTTTGGGTAAGTGTTCTCTACTCATTTTTTATCTTATATCATGAGTATACCTTTGTTTTGGATAATTGGATTGTGAATTTTATAAAGAAATTGGGGGTTTTGGCTTAAAGTTTCATAATATAATTTTTTATGTTTTGAACACCGATTTGGAGTCACATTTGAGTGAAACTAGTATGGTTGGACTCGTAATTGAATGGGCGTCAGATTTTGTTAGTTTTGTCAGGATCCCAGATGCGGGTCCGGGTTGGGCATTTTAGGCAATTTCGAGTTTTGATTCAAGACATGACCTTTTTCAATTAGGGTTGATTGCTTTACATTGTTTGATGTATTTGAGTTGTTTTGGTAGGTTCGAGTCGTTTGAACGTCACAACGCACGATTATATGTTGTATTGGTTTCAGTTTGAGGTATGCTAGTGAATCAGTTATGGCTTACAGAGGTTGAGATCGATGATGCCTCGAGTAAAGGAAATTTTTGATAAGGGTTGTGTTACACTCTTTGGGAACATGGAAATCATAGAATGCTTGAGTGGTTATTCGTGAAGGATCTAGTGTTCATGGAGTAGAAATTTGCTCTGTTTCTTAGAGGTGTCAATTACTTCTTACGGTGTTGTGGTGCAAATGGGGAACATGTCGTTTGGTCCGTTTGGGCGGTGCTATTAAGATTTCATGTCACGCCCCGAAATCCCACCATCGGGCTGTGATGGCGTCTAACGTTGAACCCGCTAGACAAGCCAACGTGTAAAGATAAACTAGCATATCAACATAAATTTAATAGGATAAACTAAAAGGTTCACAAGTTAACAACGGAAATAATATTGTTTCAAGCTAAATAAGGACAACATAATACAACATAATACAACATAATCGAAGGAAATACATGTCTGCCTCTGAAGCTAGAGGAAAAATAAAACATAATCGAAGACAAAAGGGATGGAAGAGACGCCAAGGCTCACGAACGTCAGCGGGTATACCTTAAAGCCTCTATGATAAGCTGGAAGACACTCCCACTAATGATGTCCTCCGGGTCCGGCTGCGTAATCTGCACAACATAAAGAAGTGCAGGTGTTGCATCAGTACAACCGACCCCATGTACTAACTAAATGCCGAGCCTAACCTCGGCGAAGTAGTGAAGAGGCTAAGACACGACAACAAAGTGTACCTGCGCAGTTCAATAATATAGCAGAAACTAAAAAAGTATACAATTACGGGGAAACACATGCTGGGGGTAAGAGATAGCAAATACTGAAATAATAGAAATGAAGAAATAGTCTGAAATATCTGAAAATAATAACGGGAAATGACATGACAGATTAAACAGCGAATGATGCGGCACGGAATGTCCCATCGTGCATAATAACAATGTAAAACACGGCACGAAATGTCCCCTCGTACATAATCAATATAAGCACGGCACAAAATGTCCCCTCGTGCATAATCAATGTAAAACATGGCACGGAATGTCCCCTCGTGCATAATAACAATATAAACATGGCACGGAATGTCCCCTCGTGCATAATCAATGTAAAACATGGCACAGAATGTCCCCTCGTGCATAATAGCAATATATACATGGCACAGAAAATTCCCTCGTGCATAATCAATGTAAACCATGGCACGGAATGTCCCCTCGTGCATAATAACAATATAAACATGGCACGGAGTGTCCCCTCATGCATAATCAATGTAAAACATGGCATGGAATGTCCCCTCGTGCATAATAACAATATAAACATGGCACGGAGTGTCCCCTCATGCATAATCAATGTAAAACATGGCATGGAATGTCCCCTCGTGCATAATAACAATATAAACATGGCACGGAGTGTCCCCTCATTCATAATCAACGTAAAACATGACACAGAATGTCCCCTCGTGCGTAATAACAATCACAAACATGGAACGAAAATAAACCGAGTAAAAATAGATCATGGCAAGGGAACATCAATTAAATAATTTAATCCCGCCAAGGGAACATCAATTAAACAATTAAATCCCGGCAAGGGAACAATAACAGTAATCTCAACATCCCAATAAGGGAGACAATATCAGAGCAACAATGACCCGACAATGGTATATTTTAGTTGCTCTTTCTCTTTCTTTCACTTCATTTCATAATTTACTCCATTACTTGAGCTAATGGTCCAAAGGATACAATTATCTCATATACTTTCATCATTCATATTACAATCTGAGCCAATGCTCCAAAGGATACAATTATCTCATATACCTTCATCATTCGTATTACAATCTGAGCCAATGCTCCAAAGGATACAACTATCTCATATATCTTAATCATTCCTATTAAAATCTGAGCCAATGCTCCAACAGAGTTTAAATATTACAATTCCCTTCACATACTCTTCACAACATATAGAAATCATTAATTAATCATGGAAATTACAACAAAATCAGAATATTCACAATATAAGGACTCACGGTCATGCTAGACACCAATGTATAGGTACTCGTCACCATGCATATACATCGTATTTGACAATTAGCAAGTAGCAAATTATACTCAACTCCTATTCCCTCAAGCGAAGGTTAGACCAAACACTTACCTCGGGTCCAAAGTATAGCAATCAACCACTAACACCGCCTTTCCTTTAGAATTCGACTCCGGAATGGTATTATCTAGACATAATCAACTAAAGTATATCAATAAGGATTCAATGATTCAACTAAATGGCCTAATTATCCATTTCCTAGCATTCTTCCAAATTTATCAAAATTCGACCCCGGGCCCGCTCGCTCGGATTCTTGAAATTCTCGAAGGGAACACTCACCCAAAGCCTAAGGATCATAAATATACGATTCTTACTTGATTTCATGGCCAATTCACAAAAAATTCTCAAATGATCACAAGTTCTAGGTCACTACCCAATTTCTTGAATGTTTGCACTAGTTTATGTAGTTAATTAGGCTAGGATGCATGCATGAAACAAATTTCCAGGTGGAATTCACTTACCTTATGACACATGGTTGATAGCTCTTAAAAATTGAGGAAATCGCCTAAGGAAGAAGATGGAAAATGAGAAAAATGTGTTTAAAACCCGTTTTTAAAACTCACTGCCTGAACTCTGAACTCGCACCTACGGCTCTTGGGACCGCACCTGCAGTATTGGGCTAGGGAGTCTGGGATCGCACCTGCGAAGTGGAGACCGCACCTGCAGTGGCTGGCCAGGCCACTGGTGATCGCACCTGCGGTCTCGCATCTGCGAAGCTGGGCAATCGCACCTACGGTCACACCAGAGCAGGTGCACCAGCAGCCTTGTTTGCTGTTTTTAGCCCCGTTAGGTGCCCGGAAGGCACTTGGGCCCACCGTAGCCCTAGTCCAAATATACCAACGAGTCCCAAATCATATTACGGACTCGCTCGATCCTTCGGAACACTCAAAATAACGCTAAAATTCGAAATCACACCCCTGAACCTCAAGAACCCAACTTAGAAATTTTAAGGTTTCTAAACTATGCTAACAACGTGCCGAACTGACCTATACAACTCGGAATGATACCAAATTTCACAGATAACTCCCACAACATCCTATGAATTTATCCGTGCGATCAAATTGCCAAAACAACATCATATACATCGAATTAGGCCTCAAAATCCATGAATTCTATCAAATTTCACAAAACATTAAATTTTCTATTTAAGTCTAAAACATGTCAAAACAAAATCTGTTTTCAACCAAACATTACAGAAAGGACTTAAAGCATATATAAGACCTGTACCGGGCGCCGAAACCAAAATACGGGCCCGATACCATCACTATCTGATCAGATTTCATTTTCAATTTCCTTAAATATTTTCAAAAAAGAATTTTACTCAAAAATTCATTTCTCGGGCTTGGGACCTCGGAATTCGATTCCGGGTATACGCCCAAGTCTCATATTTTCCTACGGACCCCTCCGGGACCGTCAAAGTGCGTTTACTCAAAATGTTGACCGTAGTCAAATTTATTCATTTTAATATTAAATCTTAGATATTTCACAGAATTTCATTTTTAAGTTGTCCGGTTACACGCCCGGACTGCGCACGCAAATCGAGGAAACTACGAATGAGGTTTTCAAGGCCTCGGAAGTACGGAATATGTAATAAAATAGGTGATGACCCTTTGGGTCGTCACATTCTCCACCTCTAAAACAATCGTTCGTCCTCGAACGAACAGAAGAAAGAAGTATCTGAGTCGGGAAATAAATGAAGGTAACGGCTCTGCATCTCGGACTCGGACTCCCAGTTCGGTGCCTCAGGAGGCTGACCTCCACTGAACACGAACAAAAGGGAAACTCTTGGATCTCAATTGACGAATCTGCCGGTCTAGAATAGCTACCGGCTCCTCCTCATAAGATAAGCCCTTGTCTAACTGGACAGCGCTGAAATATAACACGTGGGCTGGATCGCCGTGATAACTCCGAAGCATGGACACATGAAAAATTCTATGTACGGCTGATAAGCTAGGTGGCAATGCAAGTCTATAAGCCACCCGTCCCACTCGATCAAGAATCTCAAACGGACCAATGAACCTAGGGCTAAGCTTGCCCTTCTTCCCAAATCTTATCACTCCCTTCATCGGAGACACTCGGAGCAATACTCGCTCACCAACCATGAAAGACAAATCTCGAACCTTACGATCTTCATAACTCTTTTGCCTGGACTGAGCTGTACGAAGCCTATCCTGAATGATCCTGACCTTGTCCAAGGCCTCCTGAACCAAATCTTTACCCAACAACCGAGCCTCTCCCGGATCAAACCATCGAATTGGAGATCGACACCACCTACCATATAAAGCCTCATAAGGAGCCATCTGGATACTCGACTGGTAGTTGTTGTTGTAGGCAAACTCCGCTAAAGGCAAGAACTGATCCCATGATCCTCCAAAGTCAATAACACAAGCTCGGAGCATATCCTCCAATATCTAAATAGTTCGCTTAGACTGTCCATCCATCTGAGGATGAAATACTGTACCCAACTCCACCTGGTTGCCTAACTCTCGCTGAACTGCTCTCCAGAAACGCGAGGTAAACTGCGCACCCCGGTCCGAAATGATAGATATCGGGACACCATGAAGGCGAACAATCTCCCGAGCATAGATCTCAGCTAACCTCTCGGATGAATATGAGACTGCCACAGGGATGAAATGTGCTGACTTGGCCAGCCTATCAACAATGACCAAACTGCATCAAACTTCTTCCGGGTCAACGGAAGTCCAATAACGAAGTCCATAGTGATCCTCTCCCACTTCCACTCGGGAAGCTCAATCCTTTGAAATAAACCACCAGGCCTCTGATGCTCATACTTAACCTTTTGAAAATTCAAACATCACGCCACATATGCCACAATATCTTTCTTCATTCTACGCCACCAACAATGTTGTCGCAAATCCTGATACATCTTCGCGGCGCCCGGATGAATAGAGTACCGGCAACTGTGGGCCTCCTCTAAAATCAACTCTCGAATACCATCAACATTGGGCACACAAACTCGCCCCTGCAATATCAAAACACCATCAGCATCTAAGGTCACCTGCTTGGCGCCTTCGCGCTGCATCTCTAAGGACACACAAATGGGGATCATCAAATTGCCGATCATGGATACGTGCCAATATTGAAGAACGAGCAACCGTACAAGACAACACTCGACTAGGCTCTGAAATATCCAACCTCACTAATCGATTAGCCAGAGCCTGATCATCCAAAGCAAGCGGCCTCTAACTGACCGGAATAAAAGCAAGACTGCCCAAGCTAGCTGACTTCCTACTCAAAGCATCGGCCACCACATTGGCCTTCCACGGGTGCTATAAGATGGTAATATCATAATCTTTCAACAAATCCAACCACCTTATCTGCCTCAAATTCAACTCCTTTTGCTTGAACAAGTACTGAAGACTATTATGATCAGTGAACACCTCACATGCCACACCACACAGATAGTGCCTCCAAATCTTCAATGCGTGGACAATGCTGCCAACTCCAAATCATGCACTGGATAGTTCTTATCATGACTCTTCAACTTCCTCGAAGCATAAGCAATGACCTTTCCATCCTGCATAAACACTGCACCAAGCCCAATACGGGAAGCATCGCAATAGACTGTATAAGGCCCTGAACCTGTGGGAAAAACCAATACCGGTGCCGTAGTCAGAGCTGTCTTGAGCCTCTGAAAGCTCGCCTCACACTCGTCCGACCATCTGAACTGGGCACCCTTCTGGGTCAACCTGGTCATCGGGGCTGCAGCTGATGAGAACCCCCCCACGAACCAACGATAGTAGCTTACCAATCCAAAGAAACTCCGAATCTCTGTAGCGGATGCTGGTCTAGGCTAGTTCTTGACTGCCTCAATCTTCTTCGAGTCAACCTGAATACCCTCTACTGATACGACATGACCCAGAATGCATTTGAACTCAACCAAAACTCACACTTCGAACACTTTGCATAAATCTGATTATCCTTCAGAGTCTGAAGAACCACTCTGAGATGCTGCTCGTGCTCCTCCTGACTGCGGGAGTATATCAATATATCATCAATGAAGACTATCACGAACGAGTCCAAATAAGGCCTGAACACTCGGTTCATCAAGTCCATAAAAGTTGCTGGGCATTTGTCAACCTAGACGACATGACTAAAAACTCGTAATGCCCGTACCGAGTGCGGAAAGATGTCTTAGGGACATCGGATGCCCTAATCCTCAACTGATGGTAGCCATATCTCAAGTCTATCTTTGAAAATACCTTAGCACCCTGAAGCTGATCGAACAAATCATCAATCCTTGGAAGTGGGTGCTTATTCTTGATTGTAACCTTGTTCAATTGCCGGTAATCAATGCACATCCTCATCGAACCATTCTTTTTATTCACAAACAATACTGGAGAACCCCAAGGAGACACACTAGGTCTAATGAAACCCTTCCCAAGCAAATCCTACAACTGTTCCTTCAATGCTTTCAACTCTGGCGGGGCTATGCGATACGGCGAAATAGAAATGGGCTGGGTGACCGGAGCAAGATCAATACAGAAATCAATGTCCCTATCGGGTGGCTTTCCCGACAGGTCTGAAGGGAAGACCTCAGGAAAATCACGAACAACGGGCACCGAATCAATAGAGGGAACCTCAACGCTGGAATCGCCCACATAAGCCAAATAAGCCAAACACCCCTTCTTGACCATATGCCGAGCCTTCACGTACGAAATAACACTGCAGGTAGAATGACCAGGAGTTCCTTTCCACTCCAAACGAGGCAAATCCGGCAAGGCTAAGGTCATTGTTTTGGCATGACAGCCCAGAATAACATGATAATGGATAACCAATCAATCCCCATTATAACATCAAAGTCGACCATACCGAAAAACAACAAATCAACATGGGTCTCAAGACCCCCAATCACCACAACACAAGAACGATGGACTCGATCGACCATGATAGAATCACCCACCAGTGTAGATACATAAATAGAAATACATAGTGGATCACTAGGCATGACCATGAATAGTGCAAAATAAGAGGACACATACGAATACATAGACCCTAGATCAAATAGCACTGAAGCATATCTATCACAAACCCGAATAGTACCTGTGATGACCGCATCTGAAGACTCAGCCTCTGGCCTGGCTGGAAGAGCATAACATCAGGGTTGGGCCCCACCACCCTGAACCACATCTCTGGGACGACCGGCTGCTGGCTGGCCTCCACCTCTGGCAGCCTGAGCTCTACCTCTATGACCTCTACCTCCACCTCTAGCACCTCTACCCCCACCTCTAGCTAGCTGGGCAGGCTTGTGGAACACCTGGTGCATGTACCATGGCACGAGAACTCTGATGCTGAGATCCATCAGAACCTCGGGGGCAAAACATGGAAATGTGCCCCAAACCACCACAAATATAACAAGTCCTCTGCTGATCGGACTGATGACTCTGGAACCGGCCTTGTCGAACCTGATAACCACCCTGGAGATTCTGAAGCGGCGGTGCACCGATACGTCGTGGTTGCGCATTGTAGGGATGCTGATCAGAATAGTGCGTCTGATAACCACGACCACCTGAAGTACCAGGGGAAACCTAAAGAGCTGGCTGAAAAGGTTTAGGAGGATGACCTCTACCTGAAGAATCCATGCCCTCAGATGAGGCTCCACTAAAACGACCAAAATGATGGGGCCTCTTGTCAACCCCCTGACCACCACCCTGAGACAGAATCATCTCAATCCTCCTGGCCACATTGGCCGCATCCTGGAACGATATATCTGTACCTGACTCTCTAGCCATTTGAAGTCTGATAGGCCGGACCATTCCCTTGATAAACCTCTGAACCCTCTCCCGATCAGTGGGAAGTATCATAAGAGCATGTCGGGCTAGAGTGATGAACCTGGTCTCGTACTGAGTGACGGACATGGATCCCTGCTGGAGACGCTCAAACTGCCTCCGAAGGTCCTCTCTCTGAGTAATTGAAAGGAACTTCCCCGAAAATACCTCTAAGAACTAAGTCCAAGTGAAAGGTGTAGATCCAGCTAGTCTGAATAGTCTCTCCACCAACTTTTGGCTAATTATCAATAGTCTCTCCACCAACTTTTGGCTGCGCCAGATAACTGAAAAGTAGCAAATTTAACCTCGTTCGACTCCACTATGCCCATATTCCGAAGAACCTCATGGCAGATGTCCAAATAATCCTGGGGTCCTTTGATGGTGAACTAGTGAAAGTAGAAGTGAATAACTTAGTGAACTTGTCCAGTCTCCACAAAGCATCTACTGACATTGGTGCTCCCTCTGCTATCGGTGCTGCAATACCCGGCTGAGCTACTCCGGCTGGCTGAGGTGCCGGAGTCTGAAACTGTGGAGCTAGCTGCTATAGCACGCGGGCGGAAGGAGTCTAGGCACTTCCCCCACCCTGAGAGACGGCGGGTGTTGTCGGAAAAAGACCCGCCCGTGCTACACTCTCCATGAGTCCGACTAGACGGACAAGGGCGTCCTGAAGCACTGGGTAGCTATGAACCCCTCTGGGACCTGATCTGGTCCAACTGGGACTGCCGAAATTGGGACCTCCTCATCAAACTCGACCTGAGGGTCCTTTACTGGGGTTTCTGCTATAGGCTGAGCCCGGCCCCATCTTCAGCCTCTAGCACGGCCTCGACCCCGAGTAGGAGCTGTAGCAGGAGGGTCAGGCTACTGGGCGAAACCAAGGGAAGCACGCCTCCTGGCCATCAGCGAGAGAATAGAATAGAAACTCAATCAGTACTCAGAATTCATAGCGCGTGACATAGTAGAAAAGAAATATGGAGTCATCCTAACTCTGCATCATCTGGAGGATAAATACAGACGTCTCCGTACCGATCCCTCAGACTCTAGCAAGTTGTCTGTGAGTTATGAGAGCTAAGTAACCTAGTGCTCTGATTCCAACTTGTCACACCCCGAAATCCCACCATCAGACTGTGATGGCGTCTAACGTTGAACCCGCTAGACAAGATAACGTGTATAGATAAAATAGCATATCAACATCAATTTAATAGGATAAAATAAAAGTTTTACAATTTAACAACGGAAAAATATGGTTTCAAGCTAAATAAGGACAACATAATACAACAACGCATAAATTTTCCCAAAACCTAGAGTCACAAACTCACGAACTGTCAATAGGAGTACTAAATACAAGTCTGGAAGGAAATACATGTATGCCTTTGAAGCAAGAGGAAAAATATGACAGAATCAAAGACAAAAGGGATGGAAGAGGCGCCAAGGCCCACGAATGCCAGCGGGTATACCTTGAAGCCTCTATGATAAGCTGGAAGACACTCCCACTAATGATGTCCTTCGGGTCCGGTTGCGTAATCTGCACAACATAAAGAAGTGCATGTGTAGCATAAGTACAACCGACCCATGTACTGAGTATGTGCCGAGCCTAACCTCGGTAAAGTATTGACGAGGCTAAGACACGACAACAAAGTGTACCTGTGCGGTTCAATAATATAGCAGAAACTAAACAATAATACAATAACGGGGAAAACATGTTGGGGGTAAGATATAACAAATACTGAAATGACAGAAACAAAGCAACAGTCTTAAAATTTTGAAAATAATAACGGGAAATGACATCACAGATTAAACAGTGAAGGATGTGGCACGACATGTCCCATCGTGCATAATAATAATGTAAAACACGGCACGGAATATCCCCTCGTGTATAATCAATATAAACACGGCACAGAATGTCCCCTCATGCATAATCAATGTAAAACATGGCACAGAATGTCCCCTCGTGCATAATAACAATATAAAAAGGGCACGGAATGTCCCCTCGTGCATAATAACAATATAAATATAGCACGGAATGTCCCCTCGTGCATAATCAATGTAAAACATGACACGGAAAGTCCCCTCGTGCATAATAGCAATATATACATGGCACGAAATTTCCCCTCGTGCATAATCAATGTAAAACATGGCACGGAATGTCCCCTCGTGCATAATAACAATATAAACATGGCACGGAATGTCCCCTCGTTCATAATCAGTGTAAAACATGACATGAAATGTCCCCTCGTGCATAATAATAATCACAAACATGGCACAAAAATAAATAGAGTAAAAATAGATCCCGGCAAGGGAACATCAATGAAATAATTTAATCCCGGCAAGGGAACATCAATTAAAAAATTAAATCTCGTCAAGGGAACAATAACAGTAATCTCAACATCCTAATAAGGGAGACAATATCAGAGCAACAATGACCCGGCAATGGTATATTTTCGTTCCTCTTTCTCTTTCTTTCACTTCATTTCATAATTTACTCTATTACTTGAGCGAATGCTCCAAAGGATACACTTATCTCATATACTTTCATCATTCATATTACAATCTGAGCCAATGGTCCAAAGGATACAATTATCTCATATACATTCATCATTCGTATTACAATCTGAGCCAATGCAAAGGATACAACTATCTCATATATCTTCATCATTCACACTACAATCTGAGCCAATGCTCCAACAGAGTTTAAAGATTACAATTCCCTTCACATACTTTTCACAACTTATAGAAATCATCAATTAAGCATGGAAATTACCACGAAATTAGAATGATCACAATAATAGGACTCACGGTCATGCTAGACACCAATATATAGATACTCGTCACCATGCCTATACATCGTACTTCAAAATTAGCAAGTAGCAAATTATACTTAACTCATATTCCCTAAAGCTAAGGTTAAACCAAACACTTACCTCGGGTCCAAAGTATAGTAATCAACCCTCTAACACCGCATTTCCTTTAGAATTCGACTCCGGAATGGTATTATCTAGACATAATCAACTCAAGTATATCAATAAGGATTCAATGATTCAACTACATGGGCTAATTATCAATGTCCTAGCATTCTTCCAAAATTATAAAAATTTGACCCTAGGCCCGCTCGCTCGGATTCTTGAAATTCTCGAAGGGAACACTCACCCAAAGCCTAAGAATCATAAATATACGATTCTTACTTGATTTCATGGCCAATTGACTGAAAATTCTCAAATGATCAGAATTTCTACGTCACTACCCAATTTCTTGAATTTTTGCACTAGTTTATGTAGTTAATTAGGCTAATATACATGCATGAAACAAATTTCCAAGTGGAATTCACTTACCTAATGAGACCTAGTTGATATCTCTTAAAATGGAGGAAATCGCCTAAGGAAGAAGATGGAAAATGGGAAAAATGGGTTTAAAACCTGTTTTTAAAACTCACTACCTGAACAGTGAACTCGCACCTTCGGCTCTGGGGACCGCACCTGCGGTCTCGCACTTGCAAGAAGAATCTCGCACCTGCGGAATTGGGCTAGGGGGTCTGGGATCGCACCTGCGAAGTGGAGACCACACCTGCGGTGGATGGCCAAGCAACTGGTGATCGCACTTGCGGTCTCGCACCTGCAATGCTAGGTAACTGCACCTTCGGTCACACCAGAGCAGGTGCACCCGCAACCTTGTTTGCTGGGTTTTAGCCCCGTTAGGTGCCCGGAAAGCACCTGGGCCCATCAGAGCCCTAGTCCAAATATACCAACGAGTCCCAAATCATATTATGGACTCGCTCGAGCCTTCAAAACACTCAAATCAACACTAAAACTCAAAATCACACCCCCGAACCTCAAGAACCCAACTTAGAAATTTTAAGGTTTCTAAACTTCGCTAACAACCTGCCAAACTGACCTATACAACTCAGAATGATACAAAATTTCACAGATAACTACCATAACATCCTACGAACTTATCCATGTGATAAAATCTCCAAAACAACATCATATACATCGAATTAGGCCTCAAGATCCATGAATTCTATCAAATTTCATAAAACATCAAATTTCTCATTTTAAGTCTGAAACACGTCAAACGAAGTCCACTTTCAACCAAACTTTACAGAAAGGACTTAAACCATATATAAGACCTGTACTAGGCACTGGAACAAAAATACGGGCCCGATACCATCACTTTCTAATCAGATTTCATTTTTAATTTCCTTAAATATTTTCAGAAAATAATTTTACTCAAAAATTTATTTCTCGGGCTTGGGACCTCGGAATTCGATTCCAGGCATACGCCCAAGTCCCATATTTTCCTACGGACCCCTCCGGGACCATCAAATCATGGGTGTTTACCCAAAATGATGATCGTAGTCAAATTTATTCATTTTAATATTAAATCTTAGCATATTTCACATAATTTCATATTTAAGTTGTCCGGCTACACGCCGGACTACGCACACAAATCGAGGAAACTACGAATGAGGTTTTCAAGGCCTCGGAAGTAGGGAATAGGTAATAAAATAGGTGATGACCCTTTGGGTAGTCACATTTGAGTAGATTGAATGATTGTCAAGAATGGTTTCCCATGAATTCAAGATTTATATGCGGCAATTGAGAATTTGTGCGGAATTATATATGGCTAGAAGCTAAGAGTTACATTGGATGGTGTCGAGACTTGAAATATTTCTACCTCAATGTGGATTCTATATTTAAGTATTAGTGACGTAAGATGACCAACTTGAAATTGGTAGAAGGTCTCTTAAGAATGGGTATCTCGGTTGTGGTTTTATGCTTAGGTCTCGTGTGGTGAGTCTGGGTTGAGGATTGTGGTATTATGGCAAGTAGAAGTATCAATTTGAAGGTAATCCAGAAGGAACTCGAGGAAATATGACATCTTGGTAGTAGGTTGGATCGGCATGGTAACGGATGCGATTAACTCTTTTAGAGCATATGATGTAGTGAGTTTCTACAGGTGCTTTGTGGCAATAATCTTGGGTTTTGACGGCATGTGTAACCTGGTTGTGTTAGAGGATTTTAGCGCTGCCGTTTTGGTTTTGGGAAAGTGGGATCCAGAGAGTTCTTGATGGTTCCACCACGATTAGAGATGTATATTTCCTACCGGTATGAGGAGCATGTGGTGTATAATGATATTCTCCTGGATGGGATAAAATGGAAAGTTCTTGGCTAATTGAGTGAGTAGTTTCTTGTGACTTGGAGTGGATTACAAAGTTCTCGTATTTGTCGTATGATGGCATAATATATGCGGTGTGTTGTGTAGGATTGAGATTTGCATGTGTAAGGTCACAGTTCAATTTTGAAGGGAAGGTCATGAGTCCTTAGGCAACATGGACAGTTTGAGATGACTAGGTAAATGATATTACTATCTTCTATCGCTTGATTAGAGTATACATTTCAGAAAAGGCAATGTGTTTGATTTATGGATACATAATTAGTATTGCGAGGCTCTCTTGTTTGATCGACTGCTAATGTTCAAATTTTGCTTAGTGGCACGAAAGAATTATAGGAGTATTACTTGTGGGATGATCGGGTATTGGAGAAGTGTTAGACATTCAAGCAGTGGGTTGGGATCAGATGTTGTGATTCGTGTGTTCTATGGATTTGGAGATTAGGAGTTCTCATGAATAGATCGTTTTGTGGTTGTGGACTCTGGAACGTAGCCATGGTTAGTTAGAAGATAGTATGTGGTGTGATTCAGTCATTGTGAACTTTCGGAGGATTATTTATCTATTGTGGGTGACGAGAGTTGATTTGGAGTTCATTGGTAGTCCCGATATGGATGTGTGTTCTGCACCAAGTCGGATTGGCTGGCTCCGAATTGCTATTGTGAGGGATGTGCCATTCAGTTGTTATTGAGCTTACTTATGTTCTGAAATGATTTATAAGTTACTCTGCTATTCTACGAGAAGTTGTAATTCGTTGGTTTTAGGCGCACATGGCACGGTTCTATTGTGGTCTTATAGCAGAATTTGAGTGAGATGAGTAATTGGGTATTGCATGATTGAGGGTGTATTGGTTATGTTCTTTCGGGTTTTGTGTGGCATTGTATCGTCTGATTCTCCGTGGTTATGGTAATGCACTATGGGTACTTGACGTCAAAATTCGCATGGTTATTGATTTTGAGCAAGGCAGATCGAGGTATATAATATGGACCAGCGTTTGAATGGGGTTACAAATTGCAGCGAAGTTATGTTGAGATATTATCCTTTGTGTTGGATTCGTGTGTTTTGGTTATATGGTGTGTGCTAGGCTCTTAGCATGGTGTTGTGATGGTACTTCTTAAGTTGGCAGAACAACCCTCTTGTTTGAGGCATTTTTCTTAGGGTTTAGTACATTTGGAATGTTGCTATTTGGTGCACAGGTTTCACGAGTTGTGGTTTTAAGTTGTATTGATGTGTCATATCACTAGAGTGATTATGCTAAACGGGGATGAGGTCATCTTACTTAGAATGGGAGATAACATATATGATTGCGGTATATTTTGAAGGATGTTGATGCTGATCGGCTTAGAAAATTTCTAAAGTTCCTATCGAAGGAGAGGGAGTTCCACAACTTATTGATCTAACGGATGATTATGAGTTGCATCGTGTTTCTTTCATCATTGGCAGTGTATGAAGGTGTTAGTACAAGGCTCTGTTTAATAAGAGGTTTATTTAACGATATTGGGTTGTTCTGAGCAGCTACTGTGATTATAAATTATCGCTATGAGTGTTTAAGTTATGCGGTACATCATGTGATTTCATCTTGAGTTATGGCTATGGTTGGATACAGCTTGTTCAGACTTATTCAATGTGTAGATGCGAGATTCTGATCTTATAGAAAATTTTGGATTTGGAAATTGGATTCTTTGGCTTATGGGCTAGGTTGGATTAAGAAATTCCAGTCATCTTGTGTTATCAGACCTATATGGGATAGGCTGACGTGGGATCACCCCAGGACATGTGCATAGTGAGGTTACACGATGATTTATTGGCTTTTGGAACAACTCTGGGCACATTCGAAGATGAACGTATGTTTAAGTGGGGGAGGATGTAACTACCTGACCGGTCATTATGCCCATTCGCACTTCGCTCGGTTGTTTAAGGGCATGAGTAGCTGCATGTGATGTATTATGACTTATGTGAATCGTCGATTTTAGCTTTAAGTTGAAAGAGTTGACCAAGTTGGACTTTTCAAGAATTTGACCACAGAACAGAGTTTTGATGGTTACGTTAGGTCCGAATGGTGATTTTGGACTCGGGAGGATGCCCAGATTTGTATTTTGATGTTTCTAGAGTGTTTTGGCATAAGTTAGGAAATATATTGGAAGGTTTGGAAAGTTCATAAGTTTGACTGGAAGTTGACTTTGTGGATGTAGGATCCGGATTGGGTTTAGGGAATTTGAATAGCTTCGTCATGTCATTTGGGACTTGTGTGAAAATTTTGAGTTCATTCCGGGATGATTTGATACGTTTTGGCGCGTGTTTTGGAAATTTGAAAGTTCAAACTTTATAGATTTCGATTTGAGGTGTGATTCATTGTTTCAATGTTTTTATGTTTGTTTTGAAACCGCAAGTAGGTTCGTGTTATGTTCTGTGACTTATGGGTAATGTTTTTATGTTTATAGATTTCGATTTGAGGGGCTCAGGTGTGTTTCAGATCATTTTCTCCAATATTGCAGTTGTTGGTTCTGGTGTTCCGCACCTGCTATTGGTATTGCGCAGGTGCAATGGACGCAGAAGCGACAAAGGCACCATTGATACGAGACGAGAGCTGGATGAGGAGGCCCGCAGAAGCGGAGAAACGAGTGTAGGTGTGTCGAGTGGAAGCGCAGGTGCGAGCATCTTCGCAGATGCTGATTTTGATACCGCAGGTACGGGGGGGGGAGGGGTTGTTGGGCAAGACCATTTTTTTCAGATGCGATGTTTTTTTGTAAAAGCGGTGGTCGCAGGTGCGACGAATTGTCCGCAAATGCGGAAATCGCTGGGCAGAACCTATAATTCAAGGTCTTTGGTTTCTATCTTCATTTTCGAAATTTGGCCAGATTGGGCGACTTTGGAGAGGAGATTTTGTACACAACTTTGGATAAGTGTTCTCTACTCATTTTTATCTTATATCACGAGTCTACCTTTGTTTTTGATAATTGGATTGTGAATTTTATGGAGGAAATTGGGGGTTGTCCTAAAGTTTCATAATATGAATTTTTGAGTTTTGAACAGCGATTTGGAGTCGAATTTGAGTGAAACTTGCTTGGTTGGCCTCGTAAATGGGCTATCATATTTTTTGAGTTTTCAGGTTCCGAGGTGCGGGCCCGATTTGGGCTTTTGGGCCAATTTTTAGTTTTGATTCAAGATTTGAGCTTTACCGATTAGGGTTGGTTCCTTTAGCATTATTTGATGCATTTGAGCTTTACTGATGGCATCTTTGGAGCATCAATTTGCTTGCTCACCATTGGTATTAGCTTGTTCGAGGTAAGTAACTCTTCTAAACATAGTGCTGAGGGTATGAAACCCCACAATACGTGTTATATGATTGGTATTAAGGTGTTGCACATGCTAGGTGACGGGCATGTGGGAGTGCACAATGTGAATTGGGACAATGTTGCTTCCATGGCACTGTATAGTGGCCCTAGTTTGTTGATAATTGTTTTTTCATCGTGCGATAGAGTAAGTGAGATGTCAATCATGCTAAATATCATGTTTAGGCTTCATGCTGATGTTGTTAGGAGCCACATTGGTCATTTATTGCTGTCATCTCATTGATTTCATTGATATTTCGTACTCAGTCATATTCATGCATTCATATCATATCTAAGTCTCACTTGTTGTTCTGTATACATCATATCGTTGTTGTTGGCATAGTTTTCATGACATTGTGAGCCTATGAACGAGACTGGAGAGAGTGAGGACTGAGTGGGGTTGAGGGACTGAATGAGAGTAACATTTTATTGGATAGGGTTGCACGCCGCAACAGTATTGAATCGGGCTGCACGCTGCAGCAGTATTGGATCAGGCTGCACGCTGCAGCAGGATTGGGTCGGGCTGCACGCCGCAACAATATAGCGCTTGGGCTGAAGGAGCCCCTCCGAAGTCTGTACATACCCACAGGTGAGCGCGGTTGATTATATTGATAGGTGGATCTTCCCTGGATATGGATCTTGTCCGAAGAATTTATATATCTGGAGATGGATCTTCTCCATGGGGCCGGATTGGCTTTTTCCTCGGTATTGAGTGACTGATGGTTAGTGATGTATATATTCCGGGATGTATATTCCCTGGGACGTATGGGTCATATACATTACCAAGTGGTTGAGCATGATGAGTGGAAAGTGTAAAACAAAGAGATTGAGTACTCTAAGAGTGTTAGTACATGCTTCCTCTCCTAGATGCATGGCATTTGCATGCACACATGACATATAGGCATAGAGATGCATTTTTCCTCATGTTATACGGTATCACGTCATTCATGACTTTTTACACGCGTTGATATCTGGTCATAGAGAGGTATTTCACACTTTCTATCTAGAGAGAAAATGAAACATGTTATTTATTGAGGAAAGGATATTTGCAAAAATTACAATTTTCCAACATACTCGTATTTTTTGGAATTTTCAGTAAAAGATTTGGGTTTTCACTAAGATAGTTGAAAAACATGCCTATTTTCTGGAATTGTGAACTAGTTGAGCAGTTTACTTCTAAGATACCTCTTTTATTACTTGTATTATGATGTTATGAAGTATTAGTGAGATGTGGGTATTGAGCCCGACCTAGTGTAAGCTCGTCACTTCTTTCAACCTAAGGTTAGGTTTGTTACTTACTCACTGCATGGGGTCAGTTGTACTGATACTACACTTCTGCACATTGCGTGTAGATGTTAGCTTATTGTTGTTGCTGTGTTCGATGGCTGCTGGATTTGAAGATGTATACGCGACACTGTTGCAGTTACCTCTGTTGTTCGGGGTAGTCTTAGATTATAAAGTTCTGTTTATGTACTTTTCAAACAGACTATATATTTATTTCATTTCGTCTTTGTAAACTCTATTCTTAGAAGCTCATGATTTGTACTACAAGTTCTTGGGAAATGTTTAAGATTTAGATGATTTGTTTTGTTTAATTGTCTTATTAATATTAGTGGAATTGGATAGTTATTAGTTGGCGTACCTAACAGGTTGGGTTAGGTTCCATCACGACTAGTGGGTTTTGGGTCGTGACAGATTGGTATCAGAGCTCTAGGTTCATAGGTTCTACAAGTCATGAGCAAGTGTCTATTAGAGTCTTACGGAACGGTATGATGACGTCCATACCCATCTTCGAGAGGCTACAGTGAATTTAAGATATACTTCCCATCGTTCTTTCCTTATCATGCGGTATTGATTATGCTTGAAGCGTAATCCTTTGAATTCCTTCCACGCATTCGTATGCGCATATGAGCGCTCGGTATCAGCTATGCATCGACGGCTTGTGATTCCCTGGATGAAGTGCGAGATGTGATTTTTGTATGCTGATGAAGGGCCAGTATTGAGCACTTGAGGCAAGGTTTTGACCGAAGCTTGAGCACATAGCTGTAGATTGTATGAGCATGTGCTTGTAGATTTATATGTCCGGTAGTGTCCCTGTTAGTGGAATTTGTAGATGGATGGCTACGTGATGAGTATGATGCGGTTGTGAGATGTGTTCATATGATTTGAATGTGACGAGAAGGATTTGCTTGAGGTGTAGAAATAACTATTTGGTGCTTGATTTCCATCCTGATTTGACGTATAGTCTCGAGTTATTGGTGTCTTGAAGGATCGTTTTCATGTTGTTTAGTTTAGGAATGAAGTAGATTTTCATGTCGTGATATGAGTTCAGACTCAGGAAGATTAAGTGATTGCCTAATAGTTTGGCTGTGGAAGGGTATAGAAAGAGGTTAGTTTGAGGCTAAGCATGTGGGTTATCTCATGCAGAATGTCCTGAGGTTGTGTAATCCCTATGTTGTTTTGTAGCGAGTTCTCTTTTACCAGCGAAATATCTGTGTTGCAATTTGAGTTTGGATCGCTTATGAGAGTGGGCTTGAGTGTTACAAGGGTGAATGCAAGATTTGCAAATGCTTTAAGGTACTATATTGTTTGTGTTACGTGAGCTTAAGAAGGGTTTAGTTGAACCTTATTGCGGTGCTATGCAAGTACGGGGGTGGCCATTGTAAGTTACCAGACTCTTTATTCTTTGGCATTGAGCCAAGTGGGAGAGTCTGCTATCGATGGGTTGATTCACAATTATGTGTTGTATTAGTTTCAGTTTGAGGTATGCTGGTGAATCAGTCATAGCTTAAAGAGGTTGAGATCGAGGATGACTCAAGTAAAAAAAAATTTTGGAAATCATGGAATGATTGAGTGGTTATTCGTGAAACATGTATTGTTCATGGAGTAGAAATTTGCTCGGTTGCTTATAGGTGTGAATTACTTATTAGGGTGTTGGGTTACAAACGGGGCACAGACCGTTCGGTCTGTTTGGGCGGTGCTATTGAGATTTGAGTATAGTAAATGACTCTCGAGAATGGTTCCCATGGATACAAGATTTATATGTTGCAATTGAGAATTTATGCGGAGTTGTATATGGATAGAAGCTGAGAGTTACATTGGAAGGTGTTGAGACTTGTTGTGTTTCTACAACATTGTGGATTCTACATTTCAGTATCACGAAGGTAAGATGAACAACATTAAATTCACATACGGTCTCTTCAGAACGGGTATCTCGGTTGTGGATCTTAAGAGAGTATCCAGCAGCTTATGATCCTTAAGGCGGTGCGATTTTATGCATAGGTCTCATGTGGTGAGTCTGGGTTGAGGATTGTGGTATTATGGAAAGGATAAGTATCAATTTGTAGGTTATTTAGAAGGAACTCAGGGAAATAGGACAGCTTGGTAGTAGGTTGGATCGGCATGGTAACAGATGTGATTGGCTCTTTTGGTGCTTATGATGTAGCGAGTTTCTACAGGTGTTTTGTGCCAATACTCTTGGGTTTTACCAGCCTTTGTAGCCTGTTTGTGTTAGAGGAGTTCAGTACTGATGGTTTGGTTTTGTGCAAATTGGATTTAGAGAGTTCTTGTTGGTTCCACCACGGTTAGAGATGTATATTTCCTACTGGCGTCAGGAGCATGTGGTGTATAGTGATATTCTCCTAGATGGGATCAGATGGAAAGTTCTTGGATAATTGAGTGAGTAGTTTCTTGTGACTCGGAGTAGATTACGAAGTTCTTTTATTTGTCGTATGATGGCATAGTATATGCGGTGTGTTGTGTAGGATTGACATTTGCATGTGTAAGGTCATAGTTAGGTTTTGAAGGGAAGGCCATGAGTCCTTAAGCAGCATGGACATTTTGAGATGACTAGGTAAATGATATTTCTATCTAGTATAGCTTGATGAGAGTATACATTTCAGAAGGGGCAATATGTTTGATTTATGGATACACCATTGGTATTGCGACACTCTCTTGTTTGATCGACTGTTGGTGTTCTAATTTTTTTTGTGGCACAGAAGAATTATAGTTGTATTCCTCGTGGGATGATCAGGTATTGGAGAAGTGTTAGACATTCAGGCGGTGGAGTTGAGATCAGATGTGGTGATTCATTAGTTCTATGGATTTGGGGACTGGGAGTTCTCATGAATAAATTATTTCGTGGTTGTGGACTATGAAACATAGACATGGTTAGTCAGAAGATAGTTTGTGTTGTGATTCAACCATTGTGAACATTCGAATGGTTATTTATATATTGTGGGTGGCGGGAGTTGGTTTGGGGTTCATTGGTAGGCCCGATATGCATGTGTCTTCTGCACTAAGTCAAATTGGATGGCTCCGAACATATATTGTGAAGGATGTGCCATTCAGTTGTTGTTGAGCTTACTCGTGTTCTGAAATGATTTATGAGTTACTCTTCTATGTTACGAAGAGTTTTGATTCGTTGGTTTTAGGACACATGGTGCGGTTCTATTGTTGTCTTATAGCGGAATTCGAGTGAGATGAGTAATTGGGTATTGCATGATTGAGGGCGTATTGGTTATGTTCTTTCGGGTTTTTTGTGGAATTGTATCTTTTGATGCTCTGTGGTTATGGTAATGCACTTTGGGTACCTGATGTCAAAAATTTGTGTGGTTATAGATTTTGAGCAAGGCGGATTGAGATATATAATATGGACCAGTGTTTGAATGGGGTAACGCATTCGGTGTATGCTAGGCTCTTAGCATGGTGTTGTGATGGTACTTGTTAAGATGGCAAAATAGTCTTCTCGTTTGAGGAATTTTTTTCAGGGTTTAGTACATTTGGAATGTTGCTATTGGGTGCACGGGTTGTGGCTTTAAGTTGTATTGATGTGTCATGTCACTAGAGTGATTATGTTAAATGGGGATGAGGTCATCATACCTAGAATGAGGGCGAATGGATTTGATTGAGGTATATTTTGAAGGATATTGATGTTGATCGGCTTAGAAAAATTTGCTATAGTTCATATCGAAGGAGAGGGAGTTCCATAACTTGTTGATCTAGAGGATGGTTATGAGTTTCAGCGTGTTTGTTTCGTCGTTAGCAGTGTATGAATGTGTTAGAATGAGGCTCTGTTTGATAAGAGGTTTATTACTGGTATTGGGTTGTTTTGAGCAGCTTACGTGATTATAAATTATCGCTATGAATGTTTGAGTTATGCGGTATAGCGTGTGATTTCATCTTGAGTTATGGTTATGGTTGGATACATCTTGTTTAGACTTATACATTGTGTAGATGCGAGAATCTGATGTTGTAGAAAATTTCGGATGTGGAATTGGATTCTAAGGCTTATGGGCTAGGTTGGATTAAGAAATTCCAGTCAGGTTGTGTTAGCAGATATATATGGGATAGGGTTGCGTGGGATCACCCCCGGTCATGTGCGTAATGATGTTACACGGCGATTTGATGGATTTTGGAACAACTTTGGGCATGACGAACATATGTTTAAGTGGGGGAGGATGTAACGACCCAACTTGACGTTTTGAGCATTTGCACTTCGCTCGGTTGTTTGAGGCAATGAGTAGATCTGCGTGATGTATTCTGACTTATGTGAATCATCGATTTTGATTTTCATGTTATTCGGAATCGATTTGGAAGAATGAGTTCATTGTTTAAGCTTTAAGTTGAAAGAGTTGACCAAGCTGGACTTTTCAATAATTTGACCCCGGAACAGAGTTTTGGTGGTTGCGTTATGTCCAGATGGTGATTTTTGACTCGGGCATATGCTCGAATTTGCATTTGGATGTTTCAAGAGTGTTTCAGCACAAGTTTGCAAAACTGGAAATTGGAAATTTTGGAAAGTTCATAAGTTTGATTGGAAGTTGAGTTTGCGGATGTTGGATTCGGATTGTGGTCCGGGTATTTAAATAGCTTCGTCATGTCATTAGAGACTTGTGTGTAAGTTTTGGGTTCATTCCGGGATGATTTGATACGTTTCGGCACGTGTTTTTGAAATTTGAAAGTTCAAAGTTCATAGATTTCGATTTGAGGTGTGATTCGTCGTTCCGATGTTTTTATGTTTGTTTTGAAGCCTCGAGTAGGTTCGTGTTATATTATGTGACTTGTGGGTATGCTTGGACGGGATCCTAAGGGCCTCAGGCATGTTTCGGATTGATTTTGGATAATTTTCTTCAATATTGCAGCTACTGGATCTGGTGTTCCGCACCAACAATTGGTATTGCGGAGGTCCGATGGCCCCAGAAGCGAGAAAGGAATCGTAGATGCGAGATGAGAGCTGGATGAAGAGGCCTACAGAAGGGGAGAAAAGGCGCAGGTGCGTCGAGCGGGTGCGAGTGTCTTTGCAGATGCAGAGTTTGATGCCACAGGTGCGAGGGTTGATGTGAAAGAACATTTTTCGCGGATGCAATGTTTTCCCCCAAAAGCGGTGGTCGCAGGTGCAACGAATTGTCCGCAAATGCGGAAATCGCTAGGCAGAACCTATAATTCGAGGTCTTTGGTTTCTATCTTTAGTTTCGAACTTTGGAGCTCGAACTGGGCGACTTTGGAGAGGAGATTTTCCACACAACATTGGGTAAGTGTTCTCAACTCATTTTTTATGTTATATCACGAGTCTACCTTCATTTTTATTAATTGGATTGTGAAATTTATAGAGGAAATTGGGGGTTTTGTCCTAAAGTTTCAGAATATGAATTTCTGAGTTTTGAACACCGATTTGGAGTCGGATTTGAGTGAAACTAGTATGGTTGTCCTCGTAATTGAATGTGCTATCAAATTTTGTAAGTTTTCGGGTTCCGAGGTGCGGGCCCGGGTTGGGCCTTTGGGCCAATTTCGGGTTTTGATTCAAGATTTGACCTTTTTCGATTGGGGTTGGTTCCTTTAGCATTATTTGATGTATTTGAGTTATTTTAGATAGTTTCGAGCCATTCGAAGGTCCGAACGTGCATGATGGCATCTTTGGAGCATCGATTGGCTTGTCAGCATTGGTATTGGCTTGTTCGAGGTAAGTAACTCTTCTAAACTTAGAGTTGAGGGTATCAAGCCCCGCAATACATGTTATATGATTGGTATTGAGGTGACGCACATTCTAGGTGACGGGCATGTGGGCGTGCACCATGTGAATTGGGACATTGTTGCTTCCATGGCACTGTATAGTGGCCCTAATTTGTTGATAATTGTGTTTTCACCATGTGATAGAGTAATTGAGATGTAAATCATGCTAAATATCATGTTAAGGCTTCATCCTGAGGTTGTTAGGAGGCACAATGGTAATTTCTTGCTGTCATCTCACTGATTTCAATTATATTTCTTACTCGGTCATATTCATGCATTCATATCATATCTCAGTCTCACTTGTTTTTATTGATACATCATACCGTTGTTGTCAGGGTAGTTCTCATGACATTATGAGCCCGTGAGAGAGACTGGGTCAGGGTGCACGCATCACTAGTATCGGTTTAGCTGCACACCGCAATAATATAACATTTGGGATGTAGAAGCCCCCCTGGAGTCTGTACACACCCCCACAAAGCATGGTTGATTATATTGAGGGATGGATCTTCCCTGGACATGGATCTTGTCTAAAGCACTGATATATATAGATATGGATCTTCTCCATGGGGCCAGATTGGCTTTTTCCTCGGTATTGAGTCACTGATGGTCAGTGATGTATATATTCTGGGATGGATCTTCCCTGGTTCGTATGGGCCATATACAGTACGGAGTGGTTGAGCATGATCAGTGGAAAGTGTGAAACAATGAGATTGAGTACTCTGAGAGTGTGAGTACATTATTCCTTCTCTAGATGCATGGCATTTGCATTCACACCTGACATACATGCATAGAGATGAATTTTTCCTCATGTTATACGATATCACGTCATTCATGACTTTTTACACAGGTTGATATGTGGGCATAGAGAGGTATTTCACACTTTCTAACTAGAGAGAAAATGAAACATGTTATTTATTGAGGAAAGGATATTTGGAAAAATTACAATTTTGCAACTTACTCGTACTTTTGGCATTTTCTAGTAAAAGACTTGGGTTTTCGCTAAGATACTTGAAAAGCATGCCTATTTTCTGGAACTGTGAAGTAGTTGAGCATTTTACTTATGAGATACCTCTTTATTACTTGTATTATGAGTTTATGAACTATTAGTGAGATATGGGTATTGAGCCCGACCTAGTGTTAGCTCATCACTTCTTGTAACCTAAGGTTAAGTTTGTTATTACTCAGTACATGGGGTCGATTGTACTGATACTACACTTCTGCACATTGCGTGCAGATGTTAGCTGTTGTTGGTGATGTGTTTGATAGTTGATGGATTTGAAGATTTATCTACATCCCTATTTCAGCTGCCTCTGTTGTTCGTGGTAGTCTTAGATTATAAATTTCTATTTATGTACTTTTCAAACAGACCATGTATTTATTTCATTTCTGCTTTGTAAACTCTATTCTTAGAAGCTCGTGATTTGTACTACCAGTCCTTGGGGAATGTATAAGATTTAGATGATTTCTTTTGTTTTATTGTCTTATTAATATTAGTGGAATTAGATAGCTATTAGTTGGATTACCTAGCGGATTGAGTTAGGTGTCATCACTACTAGCGAGTTTTGGGTCGTTACAAATATGGTCCGAGGTATAATACTTTGTATTTATGGACTAGTGTCATACCAGGTGCCACATAACCATGATAGTAAGGTGTATAAGGTATGTTAAAGGTGATTAGTATTTTAAGTAATTTGAGATATTTCTTAATTATGTGGATAATTGAGTAATTATGAATTTTGAGTGGGAGATTAATTAAGTAATTAAGCTAATTGAGTAATTAAAAAAAAATGGATAAGACTAAGTGCTCCTAACGTGGCAGCCAAAAAAGTCACAAAAATCTGACCCTCCAATAATTCTTCAAGGTGGCATATTAAGAAAGTTTTATGGCTTAGTCACACATAGGTGGGGCCCACACCACCAAGACATTAAAAATACATTCTCTAATTCACTTAAAGAGATGTGGATATCTCCTTAACCTCTCTAATTTACTTAAGCAAATTCAAAACAAGAATTTGCATATTAGCATTCTTAGTAACGCGACATTTAGCTTCAACAAGAATTCAAGCAAGAACTCAAGAATTAAAGAAAGCATTCCTTAAGAATCTTTGCAACATGAATTTATTTGCAATTCTAAAGAATCCCGGTATAGTCTTTCTCAAGAATATCGTACGGATTTTTCCCTACTCCGATCTTGCCGTCACGAGTTTTGTCGCAATTGACATGTGTTAGAAGGATTGTCTAGAGAACCAGCTCAGGTATGTTAAGACTATCCCTTCTTTCTTTTTGGCATGATCTATACGATACAAACAAAACGAAAAGATTCACAACATCCATAAATGACTATACTCATAGAAATGCTAGTGATGCTTATGTTCTTGGTTCCCCACGTGTCCTATTATTCTATCATCTGTTCATGGGTCTATGAAAATATGTAAGTCGATAAAGTTTACTTCTTGATATTAATCAAAGGTATAACGGTCTTATGTATTTATATATATGTATGTATATGGGATATGGAAAAAAGGTTACATCGTTATATACACACCACCACCTGATCAACTGGTATCAGTGATGATTTTGTCCACAATGGCCGAGATGATATGATGGGATGCCCTCGGAGGCTTGATGATGTTATGAACACATATACCTATGCACGAATGGCATTCATACGCATATGCACGACTGTTACACCCCCCCCCCCCCAATTTAGGTCGCGATGGCACCCAACTCCGATGTCAGACAAGCCAACCTTAATTTAATAGTGATATCCTTTTTAATTTATAAACAATTTACGATACTTAAGATCTTTTTCTTTCAAAAACATAAATTTGAAGTAAATTAGCGACTTAGATAACCAAAAGTGAGTAATATAGTAATGAATACTAATAATTACAACCCAAAAAATAGAATATCCACTACATGTGCATGCCAGAAACTGGCGTCACACATCCACGGGCATCTAACAGAACGAGTATCCAAAAGAAAGTACAAGTCTACCCTACTGTCTGAAGAAAATTAATACAGACATAGGAAAAGAAAAGGAGAACTCCAAGGTGATGCTAGAGAGATACGTCAAGGAAAGCAGCTCACCGAGAAGTCCACGCTAAATACACGTCAGGGACGAGCTCCGAATGAATAACCAGATCCACCTGCCTCAGAGCATGTACAATTAAGTACAGAAGCGTAGTATGAGTACATAAACAGATATGTAGCCAGCGAGTATCCCGCCTAACCTCGAAGAAGTTGTGACGAGAGGTAGACATGATACCTACTAGGGTCAACATTTCTAATAACACGATATAATTGGAACTAGGCAGGCATAATAGTCGTAGAAACCACAAAGATATAAATTATCAAGTATAGTTGTAATTACCTTTGCATATCAAATCTCACTAGCATATAATGTACTAAATTCCCTTTTTAACATGAAACAGTTTACACAGCTACAACAAATTCCCTGTAAATCATATAGCACATAATAGGCCGGAAGCGTACGGCCGAAGCGCCGCGAATATAAATGTGCACTACCGAGGGTCGAACGGCTCAAACCATAGATGCATCTATTATCCCGCTCGTGAATCGAACATGCGACGCGGTTGACATAATAGTAGGGCTATTCCGCTCACGAATCATACATGTGACGCGGGTGCCGCATACATACATAAAATTATCAATTCTTAAGGAATTAACAGAGGTTATTCTTTAAGGCAAGAACTTAAGCAATATATCATGGAACACAACTTCCTAATATTCTCATTCCAATTCAAGGATAATAAGAAACTCAAAATACGTTTAGGAATACATGTAAGGCACATATATGCATGCTCGTGAGTACTAGAACTACCCAACATAACATAGTAGTAGCTACGTATGGACTCTCGTCACTTCGTGCATGCGTATCCCCCGCAAATAAGGACATGCAATTATTTATAATCACCTACGTGGAAAATTCCCTCTTACAAGGTTAGAAAGGACACGCACCTCGTGACGAATGTATTCCCGGGACCAAGAACATGCCCGAAACTCCGAACCCTACACCCGAGGACTCGAAACTAGCCAAATGTTATACAAATTCATAAACTTATGCTCAAGGTATGGAAATCCTCCTACTACTAAGTCAAATTCGCCATTCTAGAAGAAATCCTAAATTCCAACCCCGGGCTCGCATGCTCGGTTTCCAAAAATTTTCGAAGTAAACACTCACCCATAGCCTAAGGATCACTAATACACGATTTTTGAATGATTTCATAGACAATTCAAGGGTAATTTTCTAAATTCTCGAAGGTCGTAGGTTACTACCCAGATTCCTAAATCTTCACTAATTAAGTAGTTAAATTCCACTAAGAACGCATGCATTAACAAACTCTAGGATATAATCTACTTACCTTTTAGTGGTTGGGTCGTTGAGTCCTTTTCCCAAGATCTCAAGGTCTTCTAATGTAGGAAGAAATGAAGAAATAATGATGAATCCCATATTTAAGAAACACACTGCCTGACAGTGGTTCCGCACCTGCAGTCTCACACCTACGAGCAAGGGCTCGCACCTGCGGAAATGGACGAGGAAGCCTGGGCCCGCAGCTGCGGAGGGGAGACCACACCTGCGACTCTGCTCCTATGGACTTCGTACGTGAAAGTATGCCATAAATAAACTGATGAGACCTCGGAAATGAGATGTTACATCCTGCATTTTTGTACATTAAAGTTTCGTCGCAAGTTATTCGACGTAAGCTCGGGAATGAGATTATAAGTATTATGCTATTTTCAAGAAATATGTAATTAAATTCATGAAGGTGAGAGGGTAAGAAAATCGATGAAAATGAATTTCGTCAAAGTTTGGCATTTTGAGATAAAATACGGTCCGGGCTATAAATATCCGGTATTTATGGACTATAGCCATACAAGGTGCCACATGACCATAGTAGTAAGGTGTATGAAGCGTGTTAAAAGTGAGTAGTATTCTAAGTAATTAGAGATAATTCTTAATTATGTGGGTAATTGGTTAATTGTTGGATTACTGGGGAATTTCCAAATTAATTAGGAAATTGGTAATTTATTTAAGACATTTTGGATTGTTTTTTGGATAAGTGTTGAAACCAACGTGGTAACCAATAATAAGCCCCAGAGAATGACTCTTCAATTAGGTGCTATGCGTCATATTTAAGAGAATTGGTGGCACACAAACCTCAAAGTTAGGGATTACTATACATAAGTTAGGAGGAAAAATTCGGAAGCTTGCTAAAGCTCACAGGTGAAGCTCAAAATTTCAAGAATATATTTATTCACTATAAGACTTCTAACTCACAAAGGAGCATGAATTGGAAATAAGCAAAGTAACGGATTTTTGAAAAACATTTCATACAAAGTTACACTACGTAATAGCAATGGGATTCACAATTCTAAGGGAGCCCGGTATAATCTTTCTCAAGAATATCATACGGATTTTTTCCTACTTCGATATGCCGTTACTTGTTGTCACAATTAACGTGTATTAGAGGGATTGTCAAGAGAATCGACTCATTTATGTTAAGGTTATCCCTTCTTCTCTTTGGTGTAAAGACCCGTAAAATTTCATGGCTAAAACAATAATGCCCAAATAGGTCCCCGTGTTGTTATAACTGTAGAATTTCTTAAAATGGACCTTTTTTGAGTAAAAAGTACCCCGAGACTAAAAAGATAAAATTTTCCAGAGTTGCACTGTTATGCGACGCACTATGCGATCACATAACAGGTATGCAGACCGCATAGTGGTCGCATATAGGGAAAGTCTGCTGTCCAATTTGAGGACACCTATGCGGCCAAAGATACGATCACATTTAGGAATGCAGAATACATAGCTGTTGCATTCTTGCACCTCCATTTTTGCGGAGGAGGTTATGCGACGCACTATCCGATCGCATAACAGGTATGCGAACCGCATAGTGGTCGCATACATGGGCAGTCCGGTTTCTTTTTGGCCCATTTGAGGGCCATTTATGCGACAGGAATGCGGACCGCATAGCAAGAATGCGATCGCATTCCTGACCGCATTCCCGCTTCAGGACTTTTAAGATTCTAATTTTTATACCCGACCCCCAGTTCATTAAAACACTTACCCCCTTCCATTTTAACGACTTTCTTAACAAAATAGAGAGAGGGAAGAGAGAGATCTTGAGAGAGAAGGTTGCATCTTCACCCAAAATTGATTCTTCACTGTCACTCGGGCCTGGAAGTTATTGAGTAATTATCATCTTCTTCACCCTAAGAGGGTGAGTCCCCACACCATTTCCTTTTAATTCTTAGGTTTTGGCTAAAAAGGATAGAACACATAAATTGATTCTTGGAGATAAAAGTCGATACCTTCCATGCATGTAAGTTAAACTCCCTAATCTAGTAAAGGGAAATGAGTTTAGGTAATTATTCACAAAAAGGTGGTTAGTAATCTAAGGGGTCACATAGCGTTCGATAAAATACCTAAATGAGTTCGAGTTATGTTTATGGTTCCTAATTCTAAGTGAAATATGTCACATTGTGGAATAGATTGACGGTGCTAGACGGTCCGGTGATTTGTGATAAAAAAATCAAAGGGAAATTCTGATTCAAGGTATGTATGGCTAACTATAATCTTTGTAGAGTCATCTTGTTGGTGTCCCAGCACTCGGTATGAAATTCTTGCTTGAGCACATGTGAATTAATTGTCCTGCTTTGTCGAGGTGTAAGATTTCGTTTGTGAATTTCTAAGTCGATTACCATGCTAATTGCGATTGTGAAGGGTGATTCTTTGTGCTTATCCTATCATATGTAAAGTTCTTTAAATGTTTGAATATGTCAATATGGCAGTATGCGCTACTAAATGAAAGAATGTTAATGTACCCTAATGTGGGAAAGTATCTAATTGATAAGGGCCGAGTTTGGCAAAGGATGAAAAGAAATTGTGGATGATTTAATTGAGTTAATAATTATGGCAACACCATATATGAATTACTGTTTGGTAACGATTATTGTGCCTTGACTTCATATAGTTGTTTCTTGATATGAACTTATGTTCTTGATGATGAAAATCAATGTGATAATTGTTGGTTATTGTCTCTATCAAATATGATTGTATGGTCGGATCAAGTTGCGCGCCGCAACACGAAGTAATAAAGGTGGAGAGGTAATAAGGGTGAAATGTGATTGTACGGTGGGATCGGGTTGCGCACCGCAACATGAAGTAATAAGGGTGGAGAGGTAATAAGGGTCTAATGTGATTGTACGGTGGGATCGGATTGCGCACCGCAACACAAAGTAATAAGGGTGAAATGTGAATGTACGGTGGGATCGGGTTGCGCGCCGCAACAGATGAACAATTGAAATGAGTAACTGTGGAATCTTCATTTGTGATTTACTATACATCTGTGTGGTACTTGTGTGGTTACCCCGAATGTCTTCCAATGGGGTACTGTCTGATTTTACTTAGAATAAACTTTGTTCATACATACCAGTACTATTCAAAGGTACTAACATCCCTTTTTCGGGGACGCTACATCTTTTATATGGATGTAGGTGGTTTTGCAGCAGGTAGCTCAGACCGCCGATAGTGGTTCCTCCCTTCCATTCCTTCAGCAGATCCAGTGAGCCCCATTTCCTCTCGGGACCGTGTGTAGTCTATATCATCTCTTTTGCATATGTTATGTCTTCTAAGGTATTGCCAGGGCCTTGTTGCCAGCAAGTATTGTGAGAACTCTTAGAGGCTCCATAGACATGATGTGAGTTGTACATATATATGTTTTGGGCAGTAATTGTGTTTACAAGTAATCGTGGTCCGAATAAAAAATTATTTTATGTTTTGTGATTACCAAATGTTGAAAGGTTAAATGATGAAATGAACTCAAATAGTAAATTCATGCTTAATATATAAACTGCTAATTCATGTGGAATAATATATACTGTAAACACGGGGTAACGCACTGGGCAGGAAAGGCAATCCAAGTCCGCTTGACCGGGATCATCCGGTTGGGCGCCGGTCCCATTCCTCGGTTTTGGGGCATGACAAACTTGGTATCAGAGTCTGTGGTTTTTAAAGTGTCCTAGGATGTCTCAGAGCCGTTTCTAGTAGACCACATCTATAATTAGGGGGCTGCATGGACATTTAGGAAAATACCCTTTGATTGTTACTTTTTATCGTGCGACGAAGTGGAAGGAGAGAACATCTTTATCTAACTCGTGCATTGTCCCAATTTTCAGTAAAAGGCACCCAAGAATAGAGCTTGACTCGGCCCAGAGGATAATGCCACCGTAGGAGTGGCCACAAATTCTCCAGCTGGTGGTGCAGGTGTGAATGATTCCCTGGCCACAAACCAGCCCGACTCCTCCACTCCAGGCCAGACTATCCATGTTCCTACTCCAGCAGAGGGTGGTGAAGTCCCTCCCGCTAACGTTCCTGATCCCTCCTCATCCCCATCTTTCGGTCCCGGTATTTCTGATGGGGACCTCAAGGGAGCTATTCAGATTTTGACTCAGATAGTGGCCTCCCAGGCCCAAAGATCTCATGTTGCCCCTGCGCCCTCTAGCGAGCGAAGGGGATTCTTCAGGTTCCAGAGTCAACCAGTTTCTGCGGTTAGCCTCTCCAGAGTTCACAAGCACCGACACATAGGCAGATCCTCAGGACTTTATAGATTAAATGTACAAGACTCTCAAGGTTATGAATGCTACAGAGACAGAGGGGGATGAGTTGGCTTCCTATAGGCTAAAGGGAGCGGCGTATTTGTGGTTTGAGATGTGGGAGGGTTCCCGTAGGGGAGGGGAGCCCTCCGGCAAAGTGGGATGAGTTTGTTGATGCCTTCATGGATCATTTCTTGCCTACCGAGACTATGGCAGCCTGTGCTGCAGAGTTTGAGGTCCTTAAGGAGGGAAGAATAAGTGTGTGGAAGTACCACATGGAGTTTGTGCGCCTGTCCAAATATGCCATCCACATGATGCCGACTTTGAAGGCCAGAGTTCGACGGTTTGTTCAGGGCCTTGGTCCCTTGGATGTTAATTAAGCTGCTACAGCTTCCTTACATTCGAGTATGAATTATGGGAAGATCGTGCGATTCGCCCAGGCTTCAGAGGCTCGGAATTTGAAGACAAAGATGGAGAGAGAGAGTGTTAGTAGGGCCCGGTCAGCGAGCAACCTGGAAGTTCAGTTGCAGGTGGGAGATCAACCCTTGGGAGAGGGTCATAAGGGCCATCCCAGTCCTATGCTCAGTCCTCAGCCAGTGCCCCGTCATAAGGGCATAGTTATCAGCAGGAAGGTCGCTTTGGACTAGGGTCAGATAGCAGGAGGTTCCATCAGTCAGGTCGTTTAGGTGGAACGTTCCAGTAGCAACGAAGGGCCCCATGCCCTAAGTGTGGGAGGTTTCATTCCGAGCCTTGTTACTTGGATATACCAGTGTGCTATAGATGCGGAGAGAGAGGCCATATCCAGCGAGACTGCTGCGCACCCAGTCATGACGTGGGTAGGGGTACTGCTCAGCCATCCAGCTCTTCAGCCTCTACATCTTCAGCATGCCCTTCAGCTCTTCAGTCATGACGTGGGTAGGGGGACCCAATCGATTCTATGCTTTGAGTGGTCGCCAGAGTGCGGGGTTTCCCCAGATGTCGTCACAGGTATTATGAATGTCCATATGCATGATGTTTATACTCTTATTGATCGTGGGTCTTCATTGTCCTATGTTACTCCATTTATTGCTTCAAGTTTTGGTATAGAACTCGAACAACTTCATGAGCCGTTCTCTATATCGACTCTGGTTGGTGATTATATTACGGCCGCGCGAGTCTATAGGAATTGTGTTGTCATGGTGTGTGGTTGGGATACCACGGCCGATCTTATTGAGCTAAGAAAGGTGGATTTTGATGTTATCATGGGAATTGATTGGCTCTACACGTGATTTTCTAAACTGGATTGCCGAACTAGAATTATGAGGCTCGAGTTTCCTAACAAACCAGTTATCAAATGGAAGGGGAATGATGTTGTGCCGAGGGGTAGGTTTATTTCGAACCTCATGCCCTCAAAAATGATCAGGAGGGGTGTATCTACCATTTGTTCCGGGTTGCGGACACCACTTCAGAGGTGCCTACTCCCGAGTCCGTGCCGGTTGTGAATAAGTATCTAGAAGTATTTCCGGATGAGCTTCCTGGTGTTCCGCCAGATAGAGAGATTGAATTCAGGATTGATGTATTTCTAGATAAGCAGCCAATATCTATTTCACCCTACAGGATGGCACCAGCGGAACTGAGAGAGTTGAAAGAACAATTGAAAGATCTATTGGAAAAGGGTTTCATTCGGCCAAGTGTGTCGCCTTGGGGTGCACCGGTTATTTTTCTCAGGAAGAAGGATGGATCGCTTCGGATGTGTATTGATTATCGGAAGCTCAACAAGGTCACTATCAAAAACAAATATCTAGTTCCTCGGATAGATGATTTGTTCGACCAGTTGCAAGGTGCTAGGTTCTTCTCAAAGATTGATTTACGGTCCGTGTACCACCTATTGAAGATCAGGGAGCACGACATTCCTAAGACTGCTTTCATGACCCGTTATGGGCACTTCAAATTTCGGGTAATGTCTTTTGGGCTAACCAATGCCCCAGCAGCCTTTATGGATCTTATGAATCGGGTTTTCAAACCGTTTCTTGACTCCTTCGTGATTGTCTTCATTGAAGACATCCTTGTTTATTCGTGGAGTCAAGAAGATCATGCTAATCACCTCAGGGCAGTTCTGCAGAGCCTTCATTAGCACCAATTGTATGCGAAGTTTTCAAAATGTGAGTTTTGGCTAGAATCGGTCAACTTTTTGGGCCATGTTGTTTCCAGGGAAGGGATCCAGGTTGATCCCCAAAAGATCGCAGTAGTAAAGGATTGCCCTAGACCCACGACCCCAACAGAGATTCGCAGTTTCTTGGGTCTAGCTGGGTATTATCGAATATTTGTGGAGGGATTCTCTACTCGTGCCTACCCACTGACTAAGTTGATGCAGAAGATAGTAAAGTTTCAGTGGTCTGATGATTGTGAAAAGAGTTTTCAGGAATTAAAATTGAGACTGACTTCGGCGTCGGTGTTGACCTTGCTAGAGGGTACAGAGGGATTTTTGGTTTATTGTGATGCTTCAAAGGATTGGTTTAGGGTGTGTGTTGATTCAGTGCGGGAAGGTTATAATGTATGCTTCTAGGAAACTCAAGAATCACGAGATGAATTATACGACGCATGATTTGGAGCTCGCAGCGGTTGTGTTTGCACTGAAGATCTGGAGGCATTATCTTTATGGGGTCCATGTGGACGTTTTCACAGACCACAAGAGTCTTCAATACTTATTCAAGTAAAAGGATTTAAACTTAAGGCAGTGAAGATGGTTGGAGTTGCTCAAGGATTATGATATGAATATTTTGTACCATCCGGGGAAAGCGAATGTAGTGGCCGACGCCCTTAGTCGGAAGTCCATGGGTAGCTTGGCTCATTTGGAAGCAGATCAGAGGTCTTTGGCTCGGGAGGTTTATCAGTTGGCTAGTCTGGGGGTCTGTGTTTCGACCTCAGACGAAGGGGATGTCGTGGTGCGTAATGGAGCACAATCTTCACTTGTAACGGAAATCAAGGAAAAGCAATTCAGAGATCAAGCATTGGTACAGTTGAGAGAGGAAATCCTAAATCATAAGACCTCGGCATTTTTGCTCGGCAACGATGCAGTATTTTGCGGTGCAAAGAGAGGCTATGTGTTCCGGACGTGGATGATCTTTGGGAAGGGTTAATGGCAGAGGCTCACAATTCCAGGTATTCAGTACACCCAGGTTCTACGAAGATGTATCATGATCTCAAAGAGATTTATTGGTGGCATGGTATGAAGAGGGGTGTGGTGGACTTTGTGGCTAGGTGTCCAAATTGTCAGCAGGTGAAGGCCGAGCATCAGAGGCCCGGTGGGTTGATGCAGCTTATAGAAATACAAATGTGGAAATATGATATGGTCCATATGTACTTTGTGGTGGGGTTACTTACACTCAGCGCAAGTTTGACTCAATTTGGGTGATAGTGGATCGACTCAAGAAATCACCTCATTTCTTTCCAGTCATGTCCATCGATACTGCAGAACAGTACGCTCAGTTGTATATCAAGGAAATAGTAAGACTCCATGGCACTCCAGCTTTTATTATCTCGGATCGAGGGGACCAGTTCATAGCTAACTTTTGGAGGAAATTTCAGCAAGGTTTGGGTACTCAGGTAAATCTCAGCACGGCTTTCCACCCGCAGACGGACGGTCAAGCGGAGTGGACTATTCAAACGCTTGAAGATATGTTACGAGCTTGCCTTTTTTATTTCAAGGGTAGCTGGGATGATCACTTTCCGCTTATAGAGTTTGCTTAAAATAATAGCTTCCATGCTAGTATTCAGATGGCCGGTTGAGACGGTTGGAATTAATGAAGGATTGTCATATGAAGATGTTCCAGTTGCTATTCTTGATAGGCAAGTCCGTAGATTGAGAAACAAAGAGATTGGTTCTGTTAAAGTGTTATGGCGACGTCAACAAGTCAAGGAAGCCACATGGGAAGCGGAAAATGAAATGAATGAGGAATATCCCCCATTTGTTTGAATAGGTCCGGTAATGGTTTGAAAATTGTCTTTCTTAAGAAATTATATTGTGTCAAATTTTGTGCAAAACCACCCCATATTCCCCCTAATTGCCCACTATTTTTACTTCTCAAGTTGTGCAATATTTGTGTATGTTGTAATTATTTGGTTAAGGTGCAACTCCTTGAAGTAAGACAAATTATGTGCAATTCATGTGATAGTTGAATGATATGAAAGTTTGTGGTGTTAACTGAAATGGGTATAGCATGTTCAAGTAATTGAATTGCATACGACTTGTTGAGGTAACCTAATTATATGCGAGTTGATGGAGTGGCTGGTAATGTGTGGAATTGGTTAAACATGTATTCTGGGGGCTCTCTGATAGGTGGATAGCCCTATATTCAAAGGAAACTCTGGCGAAAATTCCAGAAATTATCGGAGTTAGTGAAAATTTGGGGGTTGGTTTATTTTGTGTTTTTCCTACTCTAGTGATTCCCCGATCCTCATTCGAGGACGAATGATTTTAAGTGGGGGAGAATGTAAAGACCCTTAAAATTTCATGGCTAAAAAAATAATGCCCAAATAGGTCCCCGTGTTGTTATAACTGTAGAAATTCTTAAAACGGATGTTTTTTGAGTAAAAAGTACCCTGGGACTTAAAAGATAAAACTTTCCAAAGTTGCGCTGTTATGCGACGCACTATGCGATCGTATAACAGGTATGCGGACCGCATAGAGGTCGCATACAGGGACATCCTGTTGTCTAATTTGAGGACAGTTATGCAGCCCAAGATGCAATCACATTTTGGGAATGCGGATCGCATAGCTATCGCATTCTTGCACCTCCATTTTTACGGAGGAGGTTATGCGACGCACTATGCGATCGCATAACAGGTATGCGGACCGCATAGTGGTTGCATACCTGGGCAGTCCAGTTTCTTTTCGGCCCATTTGAGGGCCATTTATGTGATAGGAATGCAGACCGCATAGTAGGAATGTGATCGCATTCCTGACCGCATTCCCGCTTCGGGACTTTTAAAATTCTAATTTTTATACCTGAACCCCGGTTCATTAAAATACTTACCCCCTTCCATTTTACTGATTTTCTAAACAAAATAGAGAGAGGGAAGATAGAGCTCTTGCGAGATAAAGTTTCATATTCACCCAAAATTGATTTTTCTCTATCACTCGGGCTTGGAAGTTATTGAGTAATTGTCATCTTCTTCACTCTAAGAGGTGACTCCCCACCCCATTTCCTTTTAATTCTCAGGTTTTGGTTAAAAAGGGTAGAACACATAAATTGAGTCTTGGAGATAAAGTCGATACCTTGCATGCATGTAAGTTAAACTCCCTAATCTAGTAAATGTAAATGAGTTTGGGTAATTATTCACAAAAAAGTGGTTAGTAATCTAAGGGATCACATAGAGTTCGATAAAATACCTAAATGAGTTCGAGTTATGTTTATGGTTCCTAATACTAAGTGAAATATGTCACATTGGGGAATATATTGACGGTTCTAGACGGTCCGGTGATTTGTAATAAAAAAATTAAAGGGGAAGTTTGATTCAAGGTATGTATTGCTAACTTTAATCTTTGTAGAGTCGTCTTGTTGGTGTACGAGCACTCGGTATGAAATTATTGCTTGAGCATATGTAAATTGATTGTCCTGCTGTGTCGAGGTGTAAGATTTCGTTTGTGAATTTCTGAGTTGATTACCATGCTAATTGCGATTGTGAAGGGTGATTCTTTGTGCTTATCCTATCATGTGTAAAGTTATTTAAATGTTTGAATATGTCAATATGGCAGTAAGTGATACTAAATGAAAGAATGTTAACTTACCCTAATGTGGGAAGATATCTAATTAATAAGGGTCGAGTGTGGTAAAGGATGAAAATAAACTGTGGATTGATTTAATTGAGTTAATAATGATGGCAACACCATATATGAATTACTGTTTGATAAGGATTATTTTTCCTTGACTTCATATAGTTGTTGGTTGATATAATCTTATGTTATTGATGATGAAAATCAATGTGATAATTGTTGGCTATTGTTTCTATCAAATATGATTGTACGATCAGATCGGGTTGCGCGCCGCAACACGAAGTAATAAAGGTGGAGAGGTAATAAAGGTGAAATGTGATTGTACGGTGGGATCGGGTTGCGCACCGCAACACGAAGTAATAAGGGTGGAGAGGTAATAAGGGTGAAATGTGAATGTACGGTGGGATCGGGTTGCGCACCGCAACACGAAGTAATAAGGGTGGAGAGGTAATAAGGGTAAAATGTGATTGTAAGATGGGATCGGGTTGCGAACCGCAACACGAAGTAATAAGGGTGGAGAGGTAATAAGGGTGAAATGTGAATGTACGGTGGGATCGGGTTGCGCGCCGCAACAGATGAACAATTTAAATGAGTAACTGTGGAATCTTCATTTGTTATTTTCTATATATGTATGTGGTACTTGTGTGGTTACCTTGACTATCTTCCAATGGGGTACTGTTTGATTTTACTTAGAATAAACTTTGTTCATACATACTAGTACTATTTAAAGGTACTAACAACCCTTTTGCCGGGGGCGCCACATCTTTTATATGGATGTAGGTGGTTCCACAACAGGTAGCTCAGACCTCCGGTAGTTGTGCCTCCCTTCCGTTCCTTAAGCAGATCCGTTGAACCCCATTTCCTCTCGGGGCCGTGTGTAGTCTATATCATCTCTCTTTGTATATGTTATGTCTCCTAAAGTACAGTCGGGGCCTTGTTGCCGGCATGTATTGTGAGAACTCTTAGTACACTTAGAGGCTCCGTAGACATGATGTGAGTTGTACATATATGTATTTTGGGCAGTAATTGTGTTTAATATTAATCGTGGTCCGAATCGGAAATTATTGTATATTTTGTGATTACCAAATGTTGAAAGGATAAAGGATGAAATGAACTCAAATGGTAAATTCATGCTTAAACTCTAAACTGCTAATTCATGTGGAATAATGTATATTGTAAACACGGGGTAACGCGTTGGGCAGGAAAGGCAATCTAGGTTCGCTTGACCGGGATCATCCGGTTGGGCGCCGGTCCCGTTCCTCGGTTTTGGGGCGTGACATTTGGAACGATCTATACGACACAAACGAAACGAGCAAATACACCACTTCCATAAATAACTCTATTCATAAAAGTATTAGAGGTTCATATGTTCTTAAATTCCCATATGTTTTATTATTCTATCGTTTGTTCATGGGTCTTAGAAAGTACGTAAGTTGATAAAGTTTATTTCATGATATTAATCAGAGTTAAAATGGTCTTATGATGTTCCGAGAGATTGTATTAACGTATTTCTCATGCATTGCATTCATTTATACATGTACATTGACTCATGACCAGGCATATATATATATATATATGGGATATTAGAAAAGATTACGACATTATATACGCACCACCACCTGATCAGCTGGTATACGTTGATGATGTTGCCCATAGTGGCTGAGATGATATGATGGGATACCCTCAGAGGATTGATAATGTTATGAATGCATATACCCATGCATCGTATGACATTTATACGCATATGCATGACATTATAGGTAATAAATGATTCACAGAGTTATTCAAACTTACATGTCGAGTCTTTTTCTCCATATTTCTCTCATGTCTATTATTTATTGATTTTCATTCCTTATATACTCGGTACATTATTTTTGACATCCCTTTTGCCTGGAGACACTGCGTTTCATGCCCGCAGGTCCCGATAGACAAGTTGAGAGTCCTCCACATAGGCTATCAGCTTAGCGGAAGGTGTTTGTGTGCTCCATTTGCTCCAGAGTTGCTTATTTGGTCAGTACGATTTGGTCGTGTATCGATTGGTTTGTCGGGGCCCTGTTTCGTCATTTATGGTATTTATCTACTCTTAGAGGATTGTAGACATATATCATGTACGTAACATATTGTATGGCCTTGTCGGCCTATGTCTAGTATACAAGTAATCATTTTGGACTTATAGGCTTGTATGTCTAATGTATAAGTCGGTATTGCATGTTTTATTCTAGTTATCCTATGACAGCCTTTCCATCTGATTTACCTATGATAGCATGATATGAAAAGATACATTAAGTTGGTACTCGGTTGAGTAAGGTACCAGGTGCCCATCGCGACCCGTTTTTTTGGGTCGTGACAATGACACTATAAGTGTTTCATGATTTACAGAGTTATCCAGAGTTACAGGTTGACGTCCTTTGTTGGGAATACTGCATTCATGCCTGAAGGTATAGAAAATCAGTTTGACGAGCCCACATAGTAGACAAGGTTAGTATTCAGCGAAGGATCGGTAAGACTCCACCTCATTCGGAGTGTGGACGAGTCTATGAGTTATTGTGTTAGAATTTTGCTACACACTTATGGGTAGGTGTCACGCCCCAAAACCCAAGGACGAGACCGGTGACTAACGGGATGAACCCGGTCAAGCGGACCTGGAATGCCTTTCCTACCCAACACATTTCCCATGTTCATAATATACAATATTCCATAGGAAGTAGCGAATTAAAGACTAAGCATGGATTTACAACTTACGTTCATTTCTTCTTTAACATTTCAACAGTTGATAATCCCAAAAACATACAAGATACATACAACATTTCCAATGCGATCCACGATCACGAGTGAATACAACTGCCGCCCAAAATATACATATACACTACCCAGCTCGTGTCAACGGAGCCTCTAAAAGTACTAGGATTATACATAGACTTGCCAGTAACAAGGCCCCGACTATACCTTTTACAACATAAGGAAAAGAGAATGATATAGTCCACACACGACCCCGAGAGAAAATGGGCTCACCAGAGCTGCTGAAGAGATGAAGAGGAGGCACAACTAACGGCGGGTTGGGCTACCTACTATGGAACCACCTACATCCATATAAAAGATGTAGCGCCCGCGACAAAAGGGACGTTAGTTCCATGGAATAGTACTAATATGTATGAACAAGCTTTACTCCAAGTAAAATCAAACAATACACCAATAGGAGACTGTCAAAGAAACCAAACAAATACTGCATAGAGATAGAGAAAACACAAATGAGAGTTCCACAGTTTCTTATTTCAATTTCCCTTCTGTTGCGGCGCGCAACCCGATCCCACCTTACCATAATATCCCACCCTTATTTATTCTGTTGTGGCGTGCAACCCGATCCCACCGTACAATTCTGTTGCGCCGTGCAACCAGATCCTACCTTACAATCACATTTCATAGCTACATCAACCAATCGATTTAATCACAAAGATTTTCATCATCATGAATATACATTCGTAACAACCGAATAACCATGTGAAGTCAAGGCCATAGTCATCTTTACCAAACAGAGAGTCGTACACGGCATACCATCTACGGATAGTTCAATTAGATAAATCCACATTTAATTTCCATTACTTGCCACATAGCATTTAGCACTTAGACATATTCAACAATTTGATTCGTTATCAATTTCTTTCGTTTTGTAGCACATCCTCTAATACCGATGTATTCATCATGTAACGAGCTTTGCACATGATAGAATAAGCACAAGAAATCACCTTTTCACAGTCTCTTATAGCATGGTGGAATGGAAATCAAGTAGGTCAATCAGAGAACAAGATCTTACAACTCAACACATTAGAACAATCGATTCACATATGCATAAGCCAGAAACTCATACCGAATGCTCGGACACCAACAAGGTGACTCTACGAAGATTAAAGTTAGCCATACATACCTCGAGTCAAAATTTCCCCTCTAATATCTATTTTCAACCCACTGAACCTTCTATCACCTCCAATCTAATTTGCAAGATGCCATATTTATACTTAGAATTAGAAATCATGAACTCATTTGGGAGTTTTATCAAACACTACGTAATCCCTTAGATTAGCTAGTCCCTTTTTAGTGAAAGTTTGCCCTAGCTTACTTCCCTTTGCTAGACTATAGAAGATTATTCACATGCATGCAAGGTTTTAGCTTTTATAACCAAGAACCAATTCATGTGTGTTCCATTATTAACCAAAACCTGAGAATTTTGTGAAAATGGGGTGAAGACTTACCTCTTATGGTGAAGAAGATGACGATCACTCGATTACTTCCAGGCCTGAGTGGAGATGAAGGACAAATTTGGGGAAGAGGGTGACTTATCTCACAAGAACCCACCCTCACTTCTCTCTATTATAATCAGATATACTTTAAAATTGAAGGGGAGAGGTGTTTTATTAAACTGGGGGTCAGGTCTTAAAATTAGAAATTTGAAGCCCCGCAGCAGGTATGCGGTCAGGAATGCCTGTTATGCGGTCCGCATAAGTGGCCTTCAGCTGGGCCAAAAAGAGAAGCAGACTTCCCAGGTATGCGACCACTATGCGGTCCGCATACCTGTTATGTGATCACATAGTGCGTCGCATAACACCCTCCACAAAAATCAAGGTGCAAGAATGCAATAACTATGCAGCCCGCATTCTGAAATGTGATCGCATTCTAGGCCGCATAGCTATCCTAAAAATGGACAGCAAATTGTCCAAGTATGCGACCACTATGAGGTCCGCATACCTGATCTGTGATCGCATAGTAGACCGCAGACTTGCACAAATCTAGAAAATTTTATCTTTTAAGTCCCAGGTACTTTTTACTCCATCAAAAGGGCCGTTTTAAGAATTTCTACAGTTATAACCACATGGGAACCCATTCGGGCATTAATTTTAGACTTAAAATTTTATGGGTCTTTACATTATCCCCCACTTAGAATCATTCGTCCTTGAAAAAGGACCGGGGAATCATTTAGTTAAGAGGACACAAAACATGCCAACCCCCAGATTTTTACTAACTCCGATATTTCCTGAAAATTTTGCCAGAGTTTACTTTGTAATTAGGCCTATCTACCTGTCAGAGATCCCCCGAAACAAATTTTAACAAATTCCACACATTTTTAGTTACTCTATCAACTTGCACATAATCCGGTTATTTCAACAAGTTGCATATAATTCAATTACTTCCACAAGCCTCACATAGTTCAGTTAACTCCACAAATTTGCACATAATTCAACTACTACACAATGAGTTATGCATAATTCAGCTATTACAATGAGTGCACATAATTCAGCTATTTCAAGGAGTTGCACATGATCCAACTAATCACAACAACATATACATTTATGGCACAAAGTTTGAGAAATCACAATAGTAGGGTAATTAGGGGAGTGGAGTGTTTTGCACAAAATTTGACACCAATGTAATTTCTTATAGATGACTACTTTCAATAACACTACCGGATTTATCCAAACAAGTGGGGATATTTCTCTTTCATTTCATTTTCCGCTTCCCACGTGGCTTCATCGACTTGTTGACTCCGCCATAATACTTTGACCGAAGCAACCTCTTTGTTTCTCAACCAACGAACTTGCCTATCAAGAATAGTAACCGGAACCTTTTCATATGAGAACTCTTCATTACTTTCAATGGTTTCAACCGGCATGATGACAGATGGATATCCAACTACCTTCTTCAGCATGGACACATGAAACACCGGGTGCACTAATGACATCTCAGAGGGCAATTCCAGCCTATACGCCACATGCCCTATCCTTTGAGAAATCCTATACGGCCCGACAAACCGTGGGCTAAATTTCCCTTTATTCCCAAATTGCATCACTCCTTTCATGGAAGACATCTTCAAGAATACCCAATCATCTACTTGAAACTCCAAATCTCTTCGAGGAACGTCCGCATAAGATTTCTGATGAATCTGAGCAGTCGTCATCCTCTCCTGAGTGACTCTAACTTTTTCCATAGCTTGGTGCACAAGATTCGGTCCTAGCAGTTCCGCCTCACTAACCTCGAACCATCTAACTACACCTCTTTTTGTGCAATGCCTTAAATGGGGCCATATAAATACTAGCATGAAAACTTATATTTTAAGAAAATTCTATAAGCAACAAGTGATCATCCTAGATACCCTTGAAATCTAATCCACAATCTCGTAACATATCTTCAAGCATTTGAATGGTCCGCTCTGCCTGACGTCCATTTGTTGATGGAAAGCTCTGCTGAGATTTACCTGCGAATCCAAACCTTGCTGAAATTTCTTCCAAAAGTTATGTAACGACCCGGTCTGTCGTTACGTAGAACTTGTATTTTTATTGTTGTCATGGATTGGTTATTCTATTATTGATGTGTTAGAGTCGATAGGCTTGAAATCGGAATGGTTAAATGAGAATTCAGTAACTTAGTCTTCAAAGATAGCCTTATAATGGGAAAAGTCAATTGAGAGTTGACTTATTGGGAAACTACCTCGGAATGGGGATTGTATGGCTCGGATAACTTCGTTAGGTGATTTGGGACTTAGGAGTATGTTCGAAATATTTTGTGATGTCCGGTGTAGAATTAGGCTTGAATTGGCGAAAGTTAGTTTTTGGCGATTTTCGGTTGGCAGTGGAAAATAGGCTATCAGGGTCGAAATGGAATTCTCACAGTTAGAATAGGTTCATAATGTCATTTTGGATATGTCTGCAAAATTTTAGGGCAATCGGTGTTGTTTTGGGTAGTTTCGATATCGTTGGTGGAATTTAGAAAATTCAAAGTTCACAGGCTTGAATTCGATGTGTTTTTGGGTTTTTGATGTTATGTTTGATGTTTCGGAGGCTCGACTAAGTTTGAATGATCAATATGATGCGCTGGTATGTTTGGTTGGAGTCCTTAGGGGCTCAGGATGGTTTCGGATGGTTAACGTGGAGTTTCGAATGGTTTTGTCACTACTGATGTTGTTGCTGGTGTTTTCACACATGCGGATGGGGAGCCGCAGGTGCAGTTTTGTAGTAGCGGACGTGGAACCGTAGGTGCGGAAGTTTGGCTAAGTGAGAGGATTCCGCAGGTGCGAGTTAATTGTCGCACCTGCGAGGCCGCAGGTGCAGGAGGTCGATCGCAGGTGCGGGATTTGAGGACCTTGGGGTTTTCTAAAGGTGCGCACCTGGGATCCGCAGGTGCAGTTCCACAGGTGCATGTAAGTGGTCGCAGGTGTGGAACCACTGTTTTGAGAGTATAAAAACATGCCTTCGCGAATTTTAGCCATCTTTCTCAATGTTTCATCCGGGTTTGAAGCTTTTGGAAGGGTTTTGAAGAGGGGATTCGATAGTTCTTCATTTAGCTAAGGTTTTTGGACTTTAAACTCGTTTATATGTGATTAAAGGTCAGATTTATTGTGGAAAATCTGGGAAAAATCAGTGCAAATTGGGTAATTAGGGCTTGGGATTAAGAGTCTTTAAAATGGGGATGTGACGGGTCATTTGGACTACGAATCTAGTGTTATTTATATGTACAGACTCGTGAGATGATGAAGAACAGTTTGGTATAAATATTTCTGAGTTTTGGGACGTGGGCCCTGGGGTCGGGTTTGACCAATTTCGGGATTTTTGAGTATTTTTGATACATTTCGATTGGGATTAGTTCCTTAGCATATTATAATGATATACATCTGATTGTTGGTAGATTTGGAGCACTCGGAGGCCGAATTTAGAGGTAAGGGCACTGCGGAGTAGTATATTAGCCGGTTTTGAGGTAAGTAACGCTTCCAAACTTGGAATGAGGGTTCGAAACCCCAAACTATTTTGATATTTGCTATTAATTAAGGTGACACACTTGCTAAGTGACGGTCATGCGGAAGTTTACCGAATATTTGTAGCCTCGCTCATCCCACGGCACTGTCTAATGGTTATCTCAAGTTGATATTTGTACTGTGAAGGTGGTATTTACCTTGAACGAAATAGAAATCATGCTAAGTATAAATGTTAAGGCTTCATGCCGATGTGTTTAGACCGGAATGGTCGATTATTACTTTCTCTATCTGTGATTATTGCGTTCATGTACTCAGTCTTGTTATAGTATGTGTTTCATGCCTCAGTCTCGTAAGTTGCTAGTTTATTCTATATTATCATTGGTTTGAGCTGATTTTCATATTTAGAGAATTGTAAGTGAGACTTGAAGATACTGACTGAGTGAGGCTTGGAGCCTGGTTTTGAGAGAGTTATGAGGTCGGACTGCACGCCGCAGCGAGAATAACTTGACCTTTTTTGTAATACTGCCGCTAAGGCTCACGTCTCATCGGGGAACATCTGAAATGATTAGACTGATCCACCTGGGGAGATATTATGCTGTCATAACCATATTCATCCCTGTATGATTCACCTTATGTGGGTATTTTAATCATGTACAATTCGTGAAATACCCTTTTTCAAATTATTCAATGAAAGGCCCAAACGTCATCCTTTATTTATAACAATTACACCCTCATTCGACTACAAGGGAAACATTCCATCTTCTTTAATTGCTACTAGTCTTAGACTCCTTTGAGTTTATTCAGGCTATACTGAGCTTTAGAGAAGCCATCAGCTCTTTTGTTCTCATGGGCTTAATCCCGAGAACTTATCCATTCTCATCACCTTCTCACTCGCCCTTTTTTTATCCTTACTTCTATCTTCCTAAAACATTGTCGCTCTACCATAGTTTAGCTTGCGACCTACACATATCTATTTATACTACTTGCAACCTTTCTTTAACTTATTTTCACCATAGATTATGTTATTCTGGAACATCAAGCGATACATCACATCGTCTCAAACTCTTCTTTACTCTTTTAACTAGACCTCTCGATACATTGAAACCATATGCTAGATAATATGCCACTGAGTCGCCGCTATGATTCCTGGAAACCAAATTCCCGCGCTTCTAGCCTTCTATCTGAATTATGGATTATTCATAACTTTTTGCACCTGAGTATCACGTACGTTGTTCGCCTTTACCTTACTTATTTTAAAATATTGCATCATATCTTCTATCTCTTTCATGATTCCCTTCCAGATAGGTATAATTCATATCCACAACTTGAAGCTCAATTATAATACTTGCACCTTTGGTGTATACACAATCCGGTGGGAGCTTCATACTGACTTATTATGAGGCTGTTGCTTTTCTAGCTGGCGTTTTCGTAGAGCCGTTATAGACTATGGTTGTTTCACTATCTATCTTGTACCTCTAATATTAAGAGTGATTTCTCTATTTCTCAAACACGATTTCTAAAATTTTCTTGGTCCAATAATCAGACTCCTGATTTACTTAGTTGATGTAACTCTTTAGTTTTCCCTTCCTTCTTATCAGCCTTTATGTAGGCTTAAGCTATCTTCCGATTTGTGGCTCATGGTATTAGTTATTACTTTAGCCTTTCATGGGCGTTATGGAATATCCATGATACAATCTTCCAACGATTTAATCTTTTGTTTATGACCTGGACCCAATTCATTCTTTTAACTTATACTGGAGTCTTCTACGACTGTATGATTGTCAACATATATGCTTCATGGATAATACTCCGAACTCTTAAGTGCGTTCATAATGTGACTAACTCTGGATCATTAATCAAATAATTCTTTTCATTATTTCTCATCTTGTAAACGTAAGCTATTAGAATGGATATGGGTCCCACTTTATTTGGTGGCTTAACCACATATCCCTTTAATTTGCCATCTTTTCCTAATGACTTATGAGTCATGAATCTGGGGGTGGTTTTCTGCCACGTGGGGTGGGGTTTAATCTTATCGAAATCTTTAACTAATCACCCAACAATTCCTTAATTAACTAGGTAATCTCCCATTACCCAATAATTAACCAGTTATCCACATAATTAAAATTATCGCAACTTAATTAAAATACTACTCACTTTTAACATACCTTATACATTGTACTATCATGGTCATGTAGTACCTTGTATGGAACTAGTCTATAAATACCGGGTATTATAGTTCGGATCGTATATTATCCCAAATCGACAATCTTCAATGAAACTCACTTTCTTTGATTCGTTTACCCTTTAACGGAACTTTGCTTATCTCATGTTATAAATTCCATAAATTCTTATAACCTCAAAAATAATCTCATCCCTAAGTCTATTCGATTAACTTACGATGAAACTTTTACATATGAAATACGGGATGTAGCATCTCATTTTCGAGCTTCCATCAATTTACTTATGGCGTATTTTCATGTATGCAAACATGGGGTGTAATATCTTTCCCCCTTTGGGTGATGAACTTACCATTCTCATAACTTATGTCTTTCGAACACTTTAGTACTCTTCGTGCCACCTAGGCAACTACTCTATTAATAATTCCGAAGGCCAGGGCCTCCCCCCCCCCCCCCCCCCCCCCCCCCCTTAAGGCCTCTTTCTCACACCACGACTTGTGGTCATAATCCTTCGAATCTTGTAACTGTTGCTATCTTCTATCATGCAGCATGTACGACTCTAACCTTGTAAATGTGCCTATGTGACTCTTCTCTCCTTTTTCCTCCACCTTTAGCCACTCTCTAGGCCTCACTTTGTGAAGATATACAGAATTATGACAAGTTGTCCCTCTGGGAATTTATAGGTATACTGAAGTTCTTCGTTCGGTACTTTGTTGAACTTACGGATATTGTTATACCTTATTTCATAGACCAAGTTACCCATTTGTATTACTTTACTGCATCTAGGTAGGTCATATTATACCATAACTCTTACTTCAGTTTATCGTTACTGTGGTCTGCTACCAAACTCTAGGTTATTCTCGTTTCTTATCCCATATGTATAAGTCTATGTCTAATAATGTTTCCTCGTTACTATTCATCTTAAGAATGACGGCCTAATCTCATCTCGTACTTTGTATCTTTTATCCACCCATTGTTGATTCACCCCAATATTGATATATAATCTACCACTGGTAACTTGACCTTTTATGTAATACTACCGCTAGGGCTCACGTCTCATCGGGGAATATCTGAAATTGTTAGACTGATCCACCTAGGCGATACCATACGTTCATAATCGTATTTCATAGCATCCCAATGTGATTCACCTTACGTGGGTATTTTAATCGTGTACAATACATGAAATCCATTTTTTCTTCAAATTATTACTCAATCGAAGGCCCAAACGTCATCCTTTATCTATCACAATTACACCCTCATTCTACTACCAGGGCAACATTTCATCTCTTCAAAATGCTATTCATCTTAGACTCCTTTGAGTTCATTCAGGCTATATTGAGCTTTCTATAACTTAGAGAAACCATCAGCTCTCTTGTTTTCATGGGCTTAATCCCGAGGACTTATCCATACTCGTCACCTTCTCACTTACCGTTCCTTATCCTTACTCATATCTTCCTAAAACCTTATAGATTTACCATACTTTAGCTTGGGACCTATACATATCGATTTATAATACTCGCGGCCTTCCTTCAATTTGCTTGCACAATAGATTTCCTTATGTTATTCTGGAACATCAAGTGAGACATCACATAGTCTCAAACTATTCTTTACTCTCTTAACTAGACCTCTTGATACCTAGAAACCATAGGCTGGAAAACATGCCACTGACAACGACGCTATTATTCCTAGATACTGGACCCCAGTGCTTTTAGCCTTCTATCTGAAGTATGGACTATTCACATCCTTATGCATTTGAGTATCTCGTATGTTATTCACCTTTACCTTATTTACTTTAAAATCTCACATCACATCCTCTATCTCCTTCATGACCTCCCTTCCACATAGGTATAATTCACATCTACGATTTGAAGCTTTATCATAATACTTGCATCTCTGGTGCATACATACTGACTTCTTATGAGGATGGTACTTCTTCTAGATAGCTTTATCATAGAGCCATTATAGAATATAGATATTGTACTATCTCTCTGGTACCTCTGATATTAAGGGTGATCCTGCAATGTTCTCAATCACGATTTCTATAATTTTTTTGGGTCCAATAATCAGACTGCTGTTTTACTTAGTTGATGTAACTCTTTAGTTTCCTCTTTCTTTCGATCAACCTTTATGTATGCTTAAGCTATCTTCAAATCTGTGGCTCACGGTATTAGTTAATACTTTATCGCTTTATGGACGCTATGGAATATCCATGATACAATCTTCTAACAATTCAATTTTGTCTATGACCTGGGCTCAATTCTTTCTTTTAGCTTATACCGGAATCTTCTACGGTTGTATGATTTTCAACTAACTCTGCATCATTGATTGAATAATTCCTTTCGTTCCTTCTCAGCTTTTTTTAAACGTAAGCAATTACTTTTCCTGGTCTTTCTGCCCCTTGTTGCCTGCATACTTAGCTCATCTTAGTTCCCACGCATGCCGGAATTTTGATCAATTCATATGGTCTCGAATATTACTTTTGGTTTCATTTCTCGCTCATTATCAACGATATATGCCATTTTCTTATGGAGTGCATACAATGTTGTTGTGAGATTGTTGTTACAAGACCATTTCCTATTTCGGTCATTGTTCTTACGTTGAAGCCTCCATTCTTATTTCCTCAGCTAGTCTTTCATTGTAGTGCTTAAAGTCCCTCTGACTCTTGTAGATCTGTGAGCTTTTTACATCGAATACTCGACACAATTTTCGATGTTCTTCCCCGCCTATAATTATCTGTAAGTATTTCCACGCCCTTGTTCTTCTAGGGTTTCTTCTGAACTAATATTTGGACTGTCTTCCCAGTGGCATTCTCTTTTATTTCCGGTTTAACTACGCTGACTCCTATCTGAATATTTCTCAAGTATTACAATGTCATAATTGCGGGGCTGAATTAACTATGTTGGGTTTTACTATGCTTATCTTGCATAGTCTGCCGATTTTTCTATAACCTCTTGTCTAGCCATGACTAGGCTCTCCCTGAATCAACTACTAACTACTCACTGGCCCATTCTTAAATCAATATTCTACATAATCTTTCTTGGGTTATTTCCTTTGTCTTAACTTACCATCTCACACTGGCTCATTATCTATCAATAACATCTCGGGCAGGAACCCTTACTTCATCTCCTTGAATTCGTGTTTGCATAATGTTCTGGAATCGTAGCATATTTGTAGGCTTTGAATAAGTGCAGTCTTATCCCTTTATCATTCATATCTCATTCTTCTTTTATCATTCCATAGTTACTAGAACCACTTATTTCTGACTTAATGCCACGTCACTCCCTATTCCCCCCTTAGGGTATGTGATGACCCAAAAGGTCATCCCGTATTTTTCTAGATAATTCTATGTTCCGAGGTTGTGAAAACCTCCTTCTATCTCACCTCAATTTGCATGCGCATCCCGAGCATGTAGCCAGGAATCCTTTATGTGAAAAAACTGATAAAAATTATAATTTTGTATTAGAAATTTGAATGAAATTGACTTCGGTCAATGTTTTTGGTAAACGGACCCGGACCCGTGATTTCACGGTCCCTCCAGGAAAATATGGGACTTGGGCGCATGCCTGGAATTGAATTCCGAGGTCCCAAGTACGAGAAATAAATTTTTAAAGAAAATTGTTTTCTGAAAAATATAAAGGTTTATGAAAATGAAATTTGATGTGAAACCTGTGGTATTGGGCTCGTATCTTTGTTCCGGAGCCTGGTAGAGGTTCGATATGATTTATATGTGTTATATGTGAATCTTGGTATGAAACGGACTTTGTTTGGCGTGATTCGGACCTTAAATGCAAAAAATTGATGTTTAAAGAAGTTTTGAGGAATTTCATTGATTTTTGGGTTTGATTCATCGTTTTAGTGTGTTTTATGTGGTTTGAAACCTCGAGCGAGTCCCTGTTATGTTATAGACTTGTTCTTGCATTTAGACGGGGTCACGGGGGTCTCGGGTGTGTTTCGGATAGGTTTCGAATCGATTTTCACCATTTTTCCACTACTGATGCAACCTTCTGGTTTCCTTCTATGCGATCGCATAGAAGGATTCCCGATCACATAGTGTGTCTTACTCGCCCAGTAATTTCCTTCACTGTGATCGTAATATTTGGTTCACGATCGCAGAAGCCAACTTACTCCATATACGCGATCGCATAAGCTATTCCGCGATCGCGTAGAGCATTTTAAGCCATCTTCATTTTCCTTCTACGCGATCGCGCCTCGATCCCCGTGATCACGATTCACTAAACACCTGGGCAGAATATAAGTTTGCAAAATCGGGGGTTTTTACCATTTTAAACTTATTTTGACTTCTAGAGCTCGGTTTTGGGCGATCCCTTGAGGGGTTTTCACAAAAATGNCTAGAATTAATTATATTTCATGAATTATTTCTTGTTTTTATCATTTAATTTGTGTTTTGGGTTGAGGGGATTGTGCGTTTTGAAAGAAAGTTTCTAAAATGAAAAATCATGATTTGAAAGACCAAATGTTATCGGAATTGGATAAATTTAGTATGGGTTAAATCGTATCGGAATGGGTAATCGGAATTTGTAAAATTTGTCGGGTTTCGAGGTACGGGCCTGGGGGTCTACTTTTGGGTCGATTTTTATGATTTTGTAAAGATTGAAACTTTATTATTCGGAATAGTTCCTT